>JAIUZE010018721.1:0-51541 GCA_022085475.1 Heliosperma pusillum
CATGCATGCAAATATAAAGACATTTATATAAAAGCAGAAATTTCCTCACATTGATATGGAAATTAAATGGGCACAACAAGAACTTCTTCTTGTTGTTCTTGAGCTATAAGTATGGATGAACAAGCACAATCTCCAAAATAGAAGACCTCCTTCAAGTTGCACCAAGATGATACCAAATAATCTACCCTTATTATTAACTAGATAATAAGATAGATATTATACTACTAATATTAGACTATATTACTACACTAGTAATACTTAGGAAATATTAGTATAAGAGAGTTTTTAGTGAGAGGAAGAATTTTAGAGAGAAGTAAACAAATTGCACAAAAACAAGTAGTAAAAAATGAACAACAATTGGTCATTTTATAGCCATGTTGGCCGGATCACTTAGTCCAAATAAGGACTCTTATTTTGTTCAATTTGATCACATGCATTAGAGTGGAGTGTTGCAGTATAAGTGATGATTGTATTATACTTGTTATGTCACTTTCAAATGCTAACCAAAGAGTATAAATATGAACAACAATCATCACTATTCTAACTACATACCAACCGGCCATGTTTGGCTAGTTGGATCCATTTTAATTTTTGATATTTGTCTCACAAATACTTATTATCATATGGTTAATTATCTTGTATAATTAAGTGTTAATTTGATCATATAACAATTATATGACTCAATTAAATAAATAATATGTACTTAACATTTTAAGTAATATTTCACCATTATATCAATATATAATGGGTCCCACAATGCTTAGTTAATTTATTTTACAACTCCTTGTAAATATAATTAACTAATTACCTCTATCTCAAAACCTCAACTAATTTAGTAATTTAACGATTAATTACTAAGTTAAATCTTATTTAATCGTATTAAAATAAGATATAAATTTATTAGTCAATTATCGCATAATTGAAAAATAAGTTTAATCGAATTTGAGTTCTTAACTCAATTTCTAACAATTAACTCTCGTACATATCGAATATATGTAATGTACTAATTAACTGTATCGTATACAAATAATTAGTTACTATTTGGATTTCATCCTTTCGGTGTGACCGAAAGGGATCAGTTGATCACCGCCGTCAAACGACAATAACGTCAAACTCTAGTTAGCCAACCGTTATTGATTTACGTTAATCAACTGACTAATCATATATATAGTCAATAATTATCCCAATTATATTCCATAATAAGATTTATTATGTGGCGCACTATTGTGGAGGACACCTACTCCAACAAAATCATCAAAGGGTGTTTAATAGAACGGTCGGCCATTTGTAAGGTCATGTTTGTAACAGTAAGTTGACCCATATTAAGCTTTTTGCATATAGAAAATGGCATCACGCTAACACTAGCCCCTAAATCACAAAGGGCTTTATCTATAGCTAAACCGCCTATATTACAAGGAATAGAAAAACTCCCTGGATCCTTTAGCTTAGGTGGTGATCTGGATTGCAACACAACACCGTATTCCTCAGTAAATGCAACCGCCTCCACTTAATTAAAAGACTTCCTTGTCAATATGTCCTTCATAAATTTTGCATAAGCCGGCACTTGAGTGATCAACTCAGTAAAAGGTACACTCACTTGCAAATTCTTGACCACCTCCATAAACCTCCCAAACTGTTTATCGAGCTTGGATTTATGTTGGCAGTGCGGAAAGAGAAGTGTAATGGCAATTGGCTCGGCTTCCTTTTCTTTTAAAGATGAATTAGAAGACCTACCAACCTGATCATGGGTTGCTCGATCGAGCAAAGGGGTTGTTCGATCGAGTTTTTTGGAACAGGAACTTTCAGGAACTTCTCGAGCAGATTTTTTGAACTTTTCCAGGGTTGCTCGATCGAGCAGAGGGGTGTTTCTCAATCGAGCAACCTCCTTTTCAACCCTTTTTTTGCTGTTTTTCGAACCTTGACCAGCAACTTCCATACTTTTATCGGTTTCATCACCTTTCATTTCAGGGCCTTTGTAATGGCTCTCACTCCTCAAGGTAATAGCATTGGCTTGTTCATGTGGAGGGTGTCCTTGAAGAGGAAGATTACCCGGTTGTTTGTGTGGATTTTGAATTGCCAATTGGGCAATTTGAGTATCAACCATCTTGTTATGAGCTATCATTTGAGAGATCTGAGCATCTTGCTATTGTTGTATCATGAGAGTTTGCTGCAACATGGCTTTCAATTCCGCCATATCATTACTTGGAGGTGGTGGAGGTGGAGCTTGTTGAAAATTTTGGCCTCCTTGATTGGAACGGTTATAGTTACCTTGGTCATTGCGATTCTGAGGAATCACATAAGAGGAACTTTGTTACTGAGGTAGTGGTGGGGTAGGATTAAGAACATTCTGACTTAGGTAAGAGAAATTTGGATGCTCTCTCATCCTTTCATTGTAAAAGTTAGAGTAAGGTGTACCTTGCTTAAAGGATTGAAAGGCAAGTACTTGTTCAACCGTACTCATACACTCGACTGCATTGTGACCCATAGTACCACATCTTTCACAGGTTGGCTCTTGTTGAACCATGGCATGAATCGTTTGTTTATTTTCCAAGGATTTCGAAGTTTGTAATTCGGCAATTTTAGCAGTTAATGCCTCCAACTAAGCTGCAACGGAATTGTCCGAACCTCCTCTCCTCGCATTATCCCTGGGATTTCCATACTCAGCAGTGTGAGTAGCCATCTCATCAATCAACTTCCAAGCATTAGCATCAGTAGTGTTATTTTGGAATCTTCCATTGGCAGCAAAATCTAGCAATGCTCTCTGATCATCATAAAACTCATTGTAAAACTGGTTGCATAGGAACCAAGTATCAAAACCATGATGTGGAACAGACTTGACAAGCTTTTTGAAACAACCCAGGCCTCATTGAAGTTCTCAGTGAACTTTGTTTGAAACTTGTGATTTGACTTCGAATGGCTTTGGTTTTCTGTGGCGAAAAGTATCTTTTATAGAATGCAAGAGCCAGAGAATTCCAATCGGTGATTCCAAGTGCATCCATATTTTACTCACTCAACCAATCTTCTGCCTTGTCTGGTAGTGAAAAGGGAAATAACACCAACTTGATCTGATCTTGTGTTACCCCACCCGTTAAAGGAATAGAGCAACAATAATTGGTGAATTTCTCCATATGTTTAGCAGGATCCTCAGTGGGGCTTCCTCCAAACATGTTTCGCTCTACCAAAGAGATATAAGATGGACAAATCTCAAAAGTGCTATTACCCGTAGTAGGTAGGACAGAGCATGGATCGGATATCTGATCCGAAATCCAGTTCGGATCGGATATCCGTATCCGAAAATCCAAAATTTTGATATCCGATATTCGATCCGAAAGCTTCGGATATCCGATTTTCAATATCCGAAAAAATCGGATCGGATATCCGAATATCCGATATCTAATCCGATTAGGTAAACTATATTTCTCTCAAGGATTATGTCAAGTTTTTTTCCCAGATTTATATTCTTTTTAGCATATAATTGTGCATCCCAAAATTATTTTTATGTCTCATTAGTTACTTGTTCTTTCTCAATAAAAGAAAACGCAAGTAATGATAAAAATAATAAGATAGTCCTCAAACTATTCAATTAAATATCTACCCAAGAAAACAATGAAATACAAGAGGTAATTAGGGTTGAAGATAAGCTTCAGACCCCAAGAATGAGCCGGAATAGGCGAATGCTTCGAAAATCAGTAGCATCGTCGGAATACAAGAGAACATTTTCATCTAATATTCTCATATAAATGTAGCATCGTAGAGTGAAGTTATGCATGCGTCATTGAATGTAGCGGTGGCAGCGCTGTCAAGTTTGGCATTCCAGTAGCCGGGTCTTGCTTGCGATGGTGATTAGTCGGTAAATGAAGGGAGTAATTAGTGGTATAATGATAGTATGAGTCAATGGGTGGTGAAAATTGGTAAGGAGCAAAGACTTGAGGAGTATTGTCGGTAAATTGGTAATGGTGAAGGATTTGAAATGATGAAAAGTACTAGATTGAACTATGTGAATGTGATATAAGACGGCTTGGTAAATTTTAGGGTTTGTATTGGGTTGTATAATTGGGCCTTCATCAATAAAAATATCCTACCAAATACCTCGAATCATCAATTTTAGTAAAACGAAAAAATCTTTTATTTTCGGATCGGATACGGATATCCGAAAATTTGAGAGCAAGTATCCGTATCCGATCCAATATCCAAATATTTCGGATCGGATATCCGATCCAAAGCCTATTTTCGGCTCGGATATCCAGTTTTTCGGATCGGATTCGAATCAGATATCAGATCGGTTCGGATAATCGGATTTTTTGCTCAGCCCTAGTAGTAGGGATTTTAAATCCCTTGGCAATAGATGCAACGGTAGGCTCCGAATGGCTGGCTAGAGTAGGCATGGTTGTAGTGGCTGCAGAAATATGTGTATCCTCTTCTAAGGATGGTTTTTCTACGACGAATTCGGCGTAAACTGTGTCAAGCGTACTCAAGTCTTCCGCTTCTTGAATTTCTTTCCAAAAGTTTCGTCTAACTCGGAGAATCCTTTCTGGTTTGGAATCGTAGGGTACGAAATCGGACCTAGAACACCTGGGCATAAACGAACACTAAAGAAAAGGATAAGAACGGTCTCAAGGAACTTAGGTTCCCTGAGAAGAAGAAAAAGACAAACTAAGTAGAAACAAACAAAAAATTGTTGCCTCCCCGGCAACGGCGCCGAATAGAAGCGATTCCTAGTAACCCCACTTACCCTTGGATCATTTTCAGCACACAGGAGCAACATGATCGCTTTCCTATGCTTATGGGTCGTCCTATGGACCCTACTCGTTGTGTGTGCCCCACCATTCTAGGTTCACTCGGTTTTGGTAATGCTGTTTTTGATATGTTTGACCGAATTGGGTTTGGTGGGTTATATTCCCTCAATGAACTTTCCTATCGACCACTGACCCTTGAATTCTTTAGTTCCTTCGATTTGGACGAGCTAAATAGGCGTGTGTCTTTTCGGTTTCTCAATAGGGATTTTGTGTTGTCGTATGCTGAATTAGCTAACCATTTGAGTCTTTCTCTTGGTAATGATGATGCTTTTGTTGCTATCCCTTCCGGCTTTCAAGCCGTTGATTATTTTCTCTCTTTACTGGTCTTCCTGATGCGCGTGTTAATGCTATGGCGGTCAATGATGTGCAACATCCTTGTTTAAGGTTGTTTTTGCGTTTCTTTAGCCTCATTTTGTTTGCTAGGAAGGACCTCAGTAAACTGAATTTTCATGAGGTTTTATTACTTGCATCTACCCTCAACCCCCAACATGAGAATGCTTTTCATTTCAACCCGGCCGATTTGGTGTGTTATGCTTTCTGGAGAGTCAATTCCCCTACCCAACATTCTTTAGATTGTGGTGCTTTAGTCACTAGGTTGGCTAGGCGACTTGCTGGGTTTGGGGGAGACCGTCGATACATACCCTTGACCAAGATTCATGCCCCTAGAGTTGACGAGGAGTACTTACGCCACACACTTTGCTGGATTAATGCGTTAGGAAACGCTCAATTTCAGTGGCGAGTACGGGGGTCCCAGTGGATAGCTTTTCCCGACATCGGTAACCGTATCCCTTCTACGGAGCGGTTACCTACCTATGATCCTGATACTGGACCTACCCATTCCCCTCGTTCTTGTGTGGTTCCTCCTGAGCTTATTTTTACCTTGACCGAGACTCGTCGACGGATCGCTCCTTCTTCTTCTGCTCAGACCACCACCACACCGACTCCACACTCTCTGCACCCACCCCGACTCCGTACCCATACCCTCCACCTGCTTATATCTATGATCAAGCTTTAGAGAGGGAGATTAGGATTCACCAAGGAATTAATATTGACTTGGTGATGAGGGGACTTTGGGAGAACCTTATGCGGACCGATCTTAATGCTACTGCTGGTTGGATTCCGCCGAGCTACTACCGAGGTCCGGGTGACGAGAGTGGTGTGTTCGATAATTATGGGGTGACTCCTCGGCAGTTTTCCGAGGAGTTTAGTCACGATTTTGGTTGCCTGGGTCGTTCATGGTATACTCCTATCCGACCAGATGCTCCGATTGGTGGTTTTGGTGAGCCATTTCGGGCCTCGTCTTCTGGTGCTACTTAGAGGGATGATGATGGTGATGATGAGCAGTAGTGACAGTTGGTCACTACGCTCCCATCTTGCAGCTGGTTTGGGGGAACCTATGTCTATACAAGCTGGTATTATTTATCCTTGTACTTTCTTTTATTGTATTTTCTTTTAGTTATTTCTCATTCCCTTTTGTTAGTTGTGTCATTTAGGTTGCTGCTGTTGGTTGTTGTCTGACTGTTGTGCTGTTAGCGTCACACTGAGGGCACTGTGACATTTCGGTTTTGGGGAGAGTCTTTATTTATGTTGTGTGTTTATTTCCGTTGTGTGAAACAAAAAAAAATCATAAAATTGAAATATTTACAAAATCCAAAAACATGTTTTTATTTTATTAGATCGAGTCTTGGTGAAGTTGAATAACAATGATGATAATTTGCATTGTTTCTGCATTTGAATCCCAAATAAGTTGTCCATGTACATTATTTTGACTTACTACTTTTTGAAAACAAAGCTCGTAGTACAAGTCTTGACCGTTTTTGACATACCTTATGCTAATTAGATTTGGCCGATTTTTGTTGGTAAACCACTTAAAATTCTGAGGTCTATAGAGCTTCCTAGGCCAGGAACATTAATAAACTGGTCTCATTGTCTTTAGGCTTGAGTGTGGTACTCCTTGTGGAATGTGTAACATCAAATTGCATAGGTGTGACATTCGTTTCTTGATACAATACGCGTTCGTTTGATAAGTGCATGAGGAAAGGCGGTTCTTTTTGTTCAAATAAGCCTCACATAGCCAAAAAGACTTGATTTTATACTCTTATTATTGAGTTCTTTATGTTTAGCCAATTTGAGCCTTTTGTAGCATGTTTTACAAGCCATATAATAGCTACATTCATTCCTAGAATTTGCCTACCTTATCGGGACAGTCGCATTTGCATACTTTTTCTTGTCTACTTGTCTACTATGGTTGTGACGGGATTTCAAAAAGAATATAAAATGGGTGTAGCAAGTATGTTGGCAATTGTGTCATTTATTCCCTTTGTTGAGAAATGTTATGAAGCAAAAGATTTGAAAAGAAAAAAAAAGATGAAAAAAAAGAAAAGAAAAGAAAAAAAAAAAAAAGAGGAATAAAGCAAAAAAATATGTTGCTTCATTGAATTGCTCAAGGGATAATGAAAGGGATTATACTAGAGTCTAATGCATATTTAGAAAGTAATATCGATATCTCTCTTGTGTTGTCAAAGTTTAAGATGATTTCTCTAGTCGGTGTTGGTTTGTGCTAATCTTGTAGATTTGTTTTGGTAAGTGTCGCTGCGACTACCGGTCTTAGCCCCACACTCCCATACGTGCCTTGGCACAATCCACTTCTATACCTTCACCCATTAGCCTCCCTTTTTGTCCTGATTCATGTACTTTTTAGCGAATGCGTATTAATTTGGGAAATTACTATCACATTAGAATGCATGCATGTTTCATAAGTTGAGTGAGTGTTTCTATTTCTTTCTATCTTTACAAAACTCACCCTTACATAAACTTATGAGTGCATGAGTGAATCCGCGAGAATCCGACAAATTGAGCCTTGCAAGATTGAAAGGTATTTGGTTTTGTCTATACTACGGTATCATGTAAAATCTTGGATTATGAGCTGCGTTTTCTACTTTCCCGTGCCTTTGAATTTGTTTTATTGGTACAACTTGGTCATTACTTTGTTATAGATATGGATAGCTTGGATTTCTATGTGCATTAACATTAGCTTTGAGTTTTTCATTCACCATTTGTATGTTTGTCCTTGTATAGTATTGAGTGCTTTGCTTAGGGACAAGCAAAGGAATGGTTTGGGGGAGTTTGATGATCATTGTTTATACACATATTTTATGCTTCCCTTAGACACATATAACTCGATTTACCGTCTTTCCTTGCTTATTTCTATGCTATTTTAGCTTGAATATCGATTCTGCCGCTTCTGTTATGTTTTAATGCAGATTGGATGCATTTGGAGCTTTTTGAGTAGATATGAAGCATGGCGGAGTCGCATCGTAGAAGGTTAGGCACGGAAATCGAGAACGAAAGAGAAGAAATGAAGAAAATCGAAGAAACGAGACCTTTTTGAAGGATGCTCGATCGAGCAAGGCTGTTTGCTCGATCGAGTCGGGATGAAGGCTGCTCGATCGAGCAATATCACTTTGCCCGATTGAGCAACCCAATATTCTGACGGCTTTTCGTATTTTTTTAAACTAGTTTAACCTAATTAATTTGATTTGTATTATAAAAGGAAAGCTCGTCTTTCATGATTAGACATGCTTTAATATTAGAAACCCTAAATTAGTTTGCTTGCCTCTGGATTTTATTCATCAAGACAATTGTCTTTAGTTCAAGCTTGTAATCAGTATTCTTTAATCTTCCTTTGTTATTCAATTAGTTACCTTCTAGTTCTTTAATTATTCTTTGTTACTCCTTTCATTATTGTTAATCATGTTTGCTTTATTTATTATTGTTGTTATTAATATTGTTATGAGTAGCTAAATTCCTTTCTAGGGTTTAAAGGGGATCTAGGATTGTTAGAAGGGGTAGATTAATTAATTGAATTGCAATTGCATAGTTATCGTTTGATTATCGTTTTAATTCTAGTTGTTTGATTACTGGCCAGGATTAATTAACTAGTCTCGCGAATTAGGATTGACACCGACCGGGTTAAGTCTAAGATATGCTACGATAATTGAATAGAACTCGTTTAATGATAGCGATCGCATGTTAAATTGTAGATCTAAAGGGCATAATTGAATCAAAGTAAACCTTAATCAAAGTTGCCAAAATTTGATAAGGGTAAAGTCGCGTCACCTTAATCAAAGTAAACCTAAATCACTACTAATTAATAGTCAGCGGTAAGTAAGGTATCTAATCCACAGGGAGGCGGTAGTATTCTAATCTGTTAAACTAGGTTCGTCTCTTAAAGTAAAAATTTCGGGGTTTTGAGATTTGTGTTCTAAACTAATAGCAAACAATAACAACTAATAGGAAACAATAACAATAACAATAACAATAAAAGAATGAAATCAATAAGATTAAAAGTCTAGGGTCTCAGGTTCACTAGGATTATTGTTCAGGGATAAGGATGTAGTCAACTATCATGCAATAAAGTTATCTAAGGTCACAAGATCGGTCGATTCAATTATGCCCTTTAGATCTACAATTTAACATGCGATCGCTATCATTAAACGAGTTCTATTCAATTATCGTAGCCTATCTTAGTCTTAACTCGGTCGGTGTCAATCCTAATTCGCGAGACTAGCTAATTAATCATGGCGAGTAATCAAACAACTAGAAGTAAAATGATAATCAAACGATAACCATGCAACTGCAATTCAATTAATTAATCTACCCCTTCTTAACAATCGTAGATCCCCTTTCAACCCTAGAAAAGAATTTAGCTACTCATAACGATATTAATAACAACGGTAATAAATAAAGCAAACATGATTAACAATAATGAAAGAATTAACAAAGAATAATTAAAGAACTAGAAGGTAACTAATTGAATAACAAAGAAGATTTAAGAATACCAATTACAAGCTTGAACTAAAGACAATAGTCTTGATGAATAAAATCCAGAGGCAAAGCAAACTAATTTAGGTTTATAATATTAAAGCATGTCTAATTATGAAAGACGAGCTTTCCTTTTATAATACAAATCTAATTAATTACGTTAAACTAGTTTAGGAAAATACTAAAAGCCGTCAGAATATTGGGTTGGTCGATCGAGCAAAGTGATGTTGCTAGATCGAGCAACCTTCATCCCGACTCGATCGAGCATACAGCCTTGCTCGATCGAGCATCCTTCAAAAAGGTCTCGTTTCTTCGTTTTCCTTCCTTCCTTCTCTATTACTCTCGATTTCCGTGCCTAACCTTCTACGATCTGACTCCGCCATGCTCCATATCAACTCAAAGAGCTCCAAATGCATCCAATCTGCATTAAAACATAATATAAGCGGCAGAATCGATATTCTAGCTAAAATAGCATAGAAATAAGCAAGGAAAGACGGTAAATCAAGTTATATGTAACTAAGGGAAGCATAAAATATGTGTATAAATAATGATCATCAGTCGTGGTCATTAAAAACTTGTCACCTCCAAAACATCTGAAAGGGGTGAGGAGTTTTCTTGGGCACGCGGGGTTTTATTGGCAATTTATTCGTGATTTTAGCAAAATTGTCAAGCCCTTAACTTCCTTTCTCCTTAAGGATATCCCTTTTTTGTTTGATGATGCTTGCTATGAGGTCTTTTGTAGGCTGAAATCATATCGGCTCTAATTTCAGTTCCGATTATCCGTCCTCCCGATTGGAGTATGCCATTTGAGATTATGTGTGATGCTTTCGATTTTGCCGTAGGGTGGTGGAAAATAAGCATGCAATTTCCTATTCTAGCAAGACATTGGATGATGCCCAAGTGAATTATTCTACAACAGAGAAAGAGATGTTGGTATATTTGACTTTTGCATCTCCCTCACCCTACCTAAGTGAACCCGAACACCCTATATTTCCTTTAATCTTGATAAACCCTCATTTTCTAGTATTTAATTAGATTTCATTACTTGTTGTTAGTTTAATTGATCATCCAACTTCTTTGTTTAGACTAAACTAGACTAAAACCTCTCTAAGTGAAATCTCACCATCCTTGTGGTTCGACACTCGAATTACTACTTTTGAGTTTTGTTTGGCCGGGTTGTGACGACTTTTAAAACCCGCATCATAAGGCATTAGGGCGTCACTGGGTAATACCGAACCTCCGAATTTAATACCACCCTAATTTAAATTAAATAAAAATTAATGAAAATCATATTTGTTTTCAGGTGTTGATTTTCGCAATACATATTTTACTCATCATAATACACAATTGACATTTATACCCCTCTAATTTCTACTTCCATTTTCCCTCTCTAACTTCTCTCTAATCTATTATCTCTAGTTTCACATACCCTATAGTAAATGAACAAAAATTAAATTACATGTTAGTCATGTATTACATTGATAAGGTATTTCCATGATACATATAATTATATAATGTGTTGATAATTTATGTATTTCATTAATAAATTATTTTAAAAACTCCATCTACTGAATTAATAAAACTACTATTTTTTTTGTTTTAAAAATAAAATAAAATAAAAATTAGATAAATCCAAGCAATTTATATGTCCAATACTACATTGTAAGAAAGCAAAATTCATCGAAACTATGAAAGTACTACGCAGCTAGTCGCCGACCGACCTGTCAAACACCACCACCATCATCAGCCCATTCACCGCCTATTGAACGAAAATTCGGTGACACATGCGTCCTACTCGCCAGCCACGACACCACTATCATAAAGTGACCAGTGACCACCACGCCCATCTCCGATAGTCTCACCGGTGTACCGCTTACTATACAACTAAGCGACGCCACTCGCATTTGAGCGCCATAACTAGTATAAGTCTCCCTATGCGCCACCCACCCTCATTATACACCTCCGCGCTACCCTTCTTTACGCCACCCATCCTTTCCAGGCCCACCTTGCCACCGCCGCTTCTCGTGTTGCTCTCCGACCAACATTGAACAACTAATACAAAAATCTAGCTTTATCTCAACCCTTAATTGAACAACTATATTCTTATAAAAAGAAATCCAAAACAACTAATTTGATTGATAGATTGTAATTTATGAATTATACACATGCTCTTCAATCAATTTAGATTTCATAATCTGATAGATTTGAGAGGGGGCATGGCTCCCCGGAGAAAATTAGCTTTGCTTTCTTATTTTACTAAGAGTAGTTAAGACAATGTTAAGAATAAAGAACTGTCTAAAAAGTACTAAGATGAGTTGATTTATACTGCAAAAATAAACTCCGTGACTAATATAGCGTGAAAGAATTAGTAATAGCAAATAAAAACAATAGTGATCTATTGTTTCTATTCTTATATTAGTGCTAGGAGAAAAGCTCTCTCTCTAATTTTTAGAGGTAGTAAACTCTCTAAAATTGTAGAAAAACATAGAAATAGAAATAAGAAATGAGTTATGAAGTTTTCCAGAACATACATGTTATGATTATATATCAAAACAATGAACATTGTTAACTTTATTTTTAAAGTATATGCTCTCCGTATATACTCCTTGTGTATGTTAGAATGTTGGACCCAAGCATATACTCATATGTTTAGAGGATATGCATCACGTATAAATTTGTTTCAAGAATGTTAGACCTAACTTGTTCTTCTAGAATTCTATACAAGTGTTCCCATTAAGTATTCCACTCTTATTTTGGTGTATGTTTGGATCTGGATATATTTTTTCTCTTACATTTTCAAATCAGCTTTAGTTTTTTGTTTTTCTGTTGGGTTTTTAAAGTTTACGACTTTCATTTGTAAGTCTTCGTTTTGCTATTTTACTGGTTATTCTTTGATAATGTGAAAGTCTTTATCTTTCTTTTACCGCTCTCATAGGTTGATTTCGATTAACCTAATTTCTTTACCTTACTAAAAAAAAAATAGTGACCTTCAACAAAAAAAAAATAGGGTTTTTCTATGGGGTACCCCTGAACTATTGACTTTTCTAACTTGTACCCTCGCGTTTTTTAATTTATCAGTTGTACCCTTAAACTCTGTTACTTGCTATCAAGCGTGCCCATGAACATTAATTCCGTCAAATTTAGACGTTAATTGCTAATGTGGCATTGATGCCTTCGACTACTTATGTTGAATGTGTTATGGCGACTTCCTCTATACACTTCTTCAATTAAGCACAAGATGAGTTATGCCATACATTCTAAATCTTAAAAAAACAATGATAACAAACTATTTCATTCCTTTAAATCAAGCCAACATTCTAAATTTTAAAAACAACGACAATGAAAATTAACACAACGAAATTGAACTTATAGCAAACTTTTAGCCATTTTAGGTCTTCATGATATTATTTCTTGAACCAAATTATGTCATCACTAGAAATCTCCATACATGAAACTCCGTTTACTTCATTAGATTTTGGATTCTTAAATGCTCTTATAAGAATAATATGCTCTTTTCGAACCTATATTACAAAGTACGTTCAAGACACTTAAAATATGCTTTTTTTGGTTCTTTATTTATAGATCAAGAAATTTTAAAAACAATATTTTTTTCAAGCTTGCGTTTTAAATTGAAGACTCACATGATCACTTGTAATAGGTGTATTCTAATAAAAAAAAGGATAAAATTTACAATAAAAGCAAATGAACATCGATTCATCAATGCCACATCAGCAATTAAAGTCTAAACTTGACGGAATTAATGTCAATGGCACGCTTAGTGATAAGTAATAGAAGTAGAGTTTAAGGGTACAACTGATAAATTACAAAACGCGAGATACAAGCTAGAAAACCCAATAGTTCAAGGGTACCCATAGAAAAAACCCTCTTAAAATAGAGTAAATTAGATTTTACTCCCTTTTGAAACATACTTTTTTAAAATTACTCCCTTTTGAAACTATTTTTTAATTTTACTACCTCAAATTCACCTCAGGTAAGAAATTGCTCCCATTTTCCAACTGACGTCTTAGATTCCGTCTTTTTTTGAATTTTCCGTCAATTTCTTTGTATTCATGACGAATATGCCCCTCAAATCTCTTGACCCCCTTCTTTTATATTCTCTCTTATTCATATTACAGTTCTTCTTCATGATATTACTCCAAATACATCTAAACTAAACCATTCGTTATTCATCTTCAACAAAAAAACTTCCACTCCATTACTCTAAAAATTTGGAAGGCAATTTGATTTGAAGGTGAATAGCTTTCTCTCTCTCACTCTCTTCATATTTCATAGCGTAAACCTTTTCATTGTTTTGTCTTGAAATTGCAATTAGTTAGGGCTCTTATTTTATTTGGGGTATTTTTTTTTATTTGACTTATTGTGATGCAATAGAATGTCTAGCCATACAAAGGAAAGCAGCTACCATAGTAGCTGCGAACATCCAAGGAAATGGTTTAACAGATGAACCCATATCCTACAATATAAGTAAAAACAGACATCATTAAATCGTAAAAATTAGGGTTACACTAATCTAGGGTTAAATAGAACACAAAATATTTGCAATAGATTTAAGTGGATCAACATTGACAACAATTAAAACTAAAGCATCAAAATAACCTAATTCAATTCAATTTATTAAACAAAGTTAACAAAGAATAAAGGTTGAATCGAAAACTCACCTCAATTTTGGGAATAAAATGCAGATTATGGTTTGTCCTACCCTACCAAAGCATTTGATTCTAATTTCTGCAAGGAAATTTGATAGATATAAGTGCAAATTATAATTATGGATGGGGTACGTAAATTAGGGATTTATGGTTTTAATTGGGAGAAGAAAATAAATTTGGGGTTTTGTTTGTTAGTTTGATGAGAAGTAAATGAAAAACTTCTATTGAGGGTATCGGTATCTTAAATGAAGGGCAATATGTCTATTTACTTGTTAAATTCACGTGAGAACTAATTTGAGAACAATTTTTTACCTGAGGTAAAATTAAGACAATAAAATTAAAAATTAATTTCAAAATGGAGTAAAAATTAAAAAAGTACGTTTTAACTGTTTAAAATCTAATTTACTCCTTAAAATATTACAAGTCTGACGACATAATCACACTGATAAACCCTCCAGGCTCCAGCACTCACTCTTCCGCCATTGTTGCGTTAAATTACTGCTTACCTTCATCATCACACATCTCACAACCTTCTATTCACCTCTCGATCTCATGGTAATTCATCTTTCTATATTTAATTACTTTGCATACTTTACTACGAAATCGTGTTTTTCTGTACCTTATTATTTACCCTAACATTTACCCGATCATCATCATCATCAAAAATCCCCGAATTTTCAATAGAATTATATCCTGGGAGCGTTCAAGCCTGCATGTCACATCTCCATCACATTCTCCGACGAAAAGAATCGCAAAAAAGTATACATTTCTTCTCCAAATTTTCGATACGTTTAATTGTTGTGTTGATTGATTTTTGGTATTTGAATTCAGTGTTGTCAAGTATATGTGTTTGATTGCTGGTATTAGGTTCCGATTAAGAAGGAAAATGGTCAAACTGTTATGGTTCCGCTCTTCCAAAGCCAGGAAAATCTGGTTGGCAAGGTAAATTATTTGCTCAAAATGTGGTAAATTAGTTGCGGAAACTGATATGTCGGCTATTTAATTTGTTGTTGATTGTTTTCAGATCTCTGTAGAGCCGGTCCAAGGTAAAAAGATTGAGCACAATGGGATTAAAGTCGAGCTTCTCGGCCAAATCGGTGTGTGTGTTTTCTTCTTCTTCTTCTTCTTCTTCTTCTTCCTGTTTTGCTACTGTTTATTGATAATTGATGGACTTGGGTTGTTTTGCGAATTAGTTGTGTTGTTCTAATTGCCTCAGAGCGAGTACATCGATGTACTGATGTATGGATTATTAATTTGATCTTAGTGCCAAGAAATCTTTGTACACTTAAGAGACTCCAATCACACGTTTAGTCATATCGTCTAGATTGAGCAAAATTTATTGTAAGAGTATCAATGTGTAGGGAGTATTTTTATTCTGTTGTGAGGAGTATCAATGGGTAATAGAGCTTAAATAAACAAGAAAATGGAGAATATTGATGGTGTTTGAAGATGGAATTGAGAAAGAGAATGTAATGGTTATCCCATTAGGGGGGAATAGTTACTCACCTCCCTCCATAGTAATGTATAACCCCCATATGGAGGTAATGATTCCTCCTTCACCTCGTCTTTCCACCCTTCACAACCACCATTACCAATGTCCTTCTATTAGTCCGGTATTAATCATTTCCATCCCAATTCCCAAGCAAGCGCTGAAGAGTAAAGAGTACTTTATTATATCGAGACTTTATATGAAAGAATGTTTTCAAGTATGATTATGTTTAATCTATCATCCTACTATTGGGGACATGTATCAATGGCCATTAACTTTTTATGGCAAACTCCCAAGATCATACGATATCATAGTTGTAGACTCTTAGTTACCCATTTACTATCACGTCTATTAATAATAAATTTGATGTATATGTCGTTAAAATACTTTGCAAAGGTAAAAGCTTTACAGATTATAATAATGATTGTTATTTTAAATCATAAAATAATCCTAACAAATTTTAGTTCTCCTGATGTACTGATTTGTGATGGATGTTACGACGTTGTCAAACTGATTTTCTCCAAGGCATTTTCTTGCCACGTATGGTTTTGTAGGAATGGGCATTTGTTTTGGTGCGTGATCACTTTGTTTCTGTTAAAAGGACCAAAATCATATACTCCATAATAGTTGTCATCTAATAATTCTTTTTCTAGATATAATTTTGATTTGCTCCTAAATGATCTAATATTAGCTGTTTACTGAGGAATGCTTTATGAGGCCATAGCATGGTTTAGTGGTGAGTTTATCTGGTGTTGGTTGTTTGACTTGTCCACTTCATGTTCTTACTCAATTGGCTATTCATTTCCCACACTAAAATGCCCTTAATTTTATTGCAGAAATGTATTTTGACAGAGGCAACTTTTATGATTTTACATCTCTAGGTATGCGCTAACTTTTTTTTCCCTTATTGACTAAATTGTGCAGATTTCTTCTAGAACTAAGTGATTGGTTCTGATGGTATTTAGTCTTGGTTTTAGAAGTAGATGATTAGATTTGAAAATTGGTAGTTACCATGGCATTAAATCATGGTGGCATTTAGATCACCGACCAAGATTTAAAACCATGTTTGTCGCGACTTCATTTCAGTCATTGTCGATACCTCTTGAAAATGGGGCTGCATTAACATTCAAAACTTACAACTCGTCTATTCCGAGAGATTTAAGACATGATTGCTGCATAGCTTGCCTTAAAGTGCTTTTTTGTTTTTACTATGAGCCAATGTGATCCTTCCCTTGAGCTTTCTTTTTCCTAATATGAATAAAAGAAGTAAAATTTTCAGGGTCTATTACTTAGATTCCATTGCAATTGTCGGCTTGTTTTGGCCATTATTGAGTAACCGTTGTAGATAAAAGTTGTATAACATTTCCTCAACAGTTCAGCAAATCTGAAATTGTAGTTTTTGACCGTTACTCTTGTTAGTGGGAGCAATTTTTGAGGTCGATCATGCTTCCAGGATCTAAATAGATTTGCATTTTTTTTTGTAACCACATGTTTTTCTATATTGCCTAATTAATGTGGTTCTAGTTCGCGAATTGGATGTCCCTGGGGAGCTATATGAAAGGAAGACATATCCCTTTGAATTTTCCACTGTTGAAATGCCGTATGAAACATATAATGGGGTCAATCTGAGGCTTAGGTATGTAAATGTTTTCTTTTTGGAGGAAGTCGTATATAATATGTCTTACGTGAATGCATAGTTAGTTTTTGTTCCATTATCTATCACTTGATGTCTTCACTTTTGCTGAGATTCTTGAACTCTTAGGCTATTAGCGTACTTGAACCTGAGTAAAGAATATAACAAGGATATTTTGGCTACAAACGTACATCAACCTGTGATTTGCGTTTGATGCTTGGAAAAATTTACCACCAGTGATCGGTTTGATCATATCTCAGAGTTCTTTATTGAAGGAAGTCATGTTGATAAAAGATAAGATATAGGAATGACGCTAGTTTAAAGAATTTGCAAATAAAGGACAATGTTGCAGATCCAAAGAACTGGAAGGAGTATGATATTGAGGTTTCTGGATCTAACAACTCTGTTATAATATTTTGCCGATTTCTTCGGTGTTATCCTTTGGATTATCGTATATTCGTGTGAGAAAGTTTTCATTTTCTACCTTCATATTCACAAACTTTATTAACATTTGACAATGCTACTTTATAATTTTAGATAAAGAGAATAAGAACTAGGCAAACATTTTTATGTGGGTGTAAGACAACTATGGACCTTACTCTTCCTCACACGCACATGTGGTGAGTCCACACCGATCTGACCTCTCACTTGTATGAGTTGTAAAATTATGTTTTCAATGAATTAAGTTATGCAGTTGTTCACCTAGAAATACCAACAGAGAGATTTTGAAAGCAAACAGGCTTTTCTACCATGATCAAGTTTTATGATTCATGGAAGTACACAAGATACATTCACTAATCATGTTTATTGTCCACCAGTTTTGATAAACTAGCAAAGATAAAGCTTTACGTTTGCATTTTGATATTCTCCCTCCTCAAAGTTAGCCTATCATCAAGTTTCAAAGTACCTTGACAGATTGCAAACACTGAGAAAAGAGTCAAAACACAAATTTCGTTTGGTTTGCATGGTTTACTGCTTATAAAGCGCACCTATTAGTTTGCTGTCTAGTATTTACTCTGTTTTCCTTCACCCTACATGCTTAGGAACAGAAGGAACACAAGCCTAATTTGATTGGCTATAACAAGCAACGCGGACCGAAAAATTTGTGCTTTCCCTCAGTTGCAACTCTGGTTTACTGAGTTTGTTCAACCCCCAACTTATTGCAAATCGGTTTACGTGCAGCATGGCTTCTTTTAATAAATGTATCAACCCTACAAAGTGTTTATCCGTATTGGATTTTATGCATTCACATATCAAATAAGGGATGTAGCAGATATCGAGTCTCTGAGACTTAGATTGATCTCAGTAGTGGCGTCATAAATACCGGTTGATACTTCCTCAGGAAGCATTAGTGGTAGACTTTCGAGCCCTTATAATTTGGTTGCATTGCCAGGTTGTGGCTCATATTTGATAATTAATAAAACACCATATTTGCAACATTCATCCCATTTGTAAGCGATGGAAATAGTGTGCATGTGGAGGAAA
Organism: Heliosperma pusillum; assembly: GCA_022085475.1. Lineage (NCBI taxonomy): Eukaryota > Viridiplantae > Streptophyta > Magnoliopsida > Caryophyllales > Caryophyllaceae > Heliosperma > Heliosperma pusillum. The sequence goes on from JAIUZE010018721.1 coordinate 18,895, forward strand.
TTATGCTAAATTTTTTTTCTTGTCTTTGTAAAATCAGTATAACAAGAGTGACTAGGTTGGTATTCCATTGTTCTATTTCATGATCCCTTTCATCATCTCGTTGTGCAGAGCAAACTCTGGCTCCATTTTCTACCATTGTCGTTCTGTTTTTAATCCCTACCCTGGGTTTAGGACAGGCCTCGTTTTCTCAGACGTGTGTCTGTCTTGTAAGTCAATTGTTTTTTTTCTTCGAGAATTTAGGCAAGTGAACTCACAGTCGTAGTTTTATTACGTGTTTTTGCTGGGTCAATCATCATCCCCCCCCCCCCCCCCCCCAAGCGCGGGTAAAACCTTTTTGTGTATATAGTTGTGCGAGTTTTCTGTGAGAAGCCAGAACTTAATCAAGCTATCCACTAGAAATAGAATGAAGTTGAATGAAGAAGGACTTAAGTATTCTTATTTTTGTATTTGTATGTTGGGACGGTTATGTCAAGGAATGTTTTCAAGACACCAAATACTTGGTTCATGTGCAGTTTTATACCTTGTTCAAAGCATCTAGATTATAATAATTGAATCAATAGATTTTTCATTGAAGCCCTATGAGTTGGAGCATATGCCAGTCACACAATATATACAAACTAGAATGCCTTTTCGTGTGCTGTTGAATACTTTAGTTTATGATGCATTTTTTTTTTGTAATTTACTGGTTGGTTTTAGCTTCTTTATTTAATGTGTGCTATCAATAAATGTTTGAATTAAAGATGTTATGAGTTAGAGTTAAAATATATGATTAGGTTTCATCGATAATCACATGTTATGCACTGCTCCTCAATCGTTTTGTTTCTACGAATGTTCCATAAGACGGCTGCTGCTGTAAGTGTTTGAAAGGTGAAAGACCAAACTGTAAAAGTAAAATGTTTCATAAATTCTTTTCGGACCACTGACTTAACTTGAAATAATGGCTGGTACTGTCAACTGTGTTTGTGCTAGAATTGGTGTTTTCATTGCATGTGACTATGTGAGGACTGAGAAGTATTGAGAGTTAAAGTTTTACCCTGACAGATATGTGAAAATGCTCTGATGTGCTTCCTCCAGGTATGTCCTCAAAGTAACAATCAGTCGTGGTTATGCTGGAAGTATAGTGGAATATCATGACTTTGTGGTAATCATTCGCATTCTTTCCCTTCATCTGACGCCTTTATCTTACTGAATTAGCACTGGTTATAATTTATCAGAGTCTTGTTTCATTTGAAGAATTGCAGTGTCTTAACTCTATTGGTACTCTTGATTTGGATTTGTCCTGTAGTGTAGTTTTTTAGTAGGCAAAATTAGTTGTGATGTGTGAACATACTTTTGGTTTGGCTTGAAGCTCGATTGAAGCATTATAAAATTCTGCTGTAAGCCGTTGAGTTTTATTCTTGAAGTTCGAGAACATGTTGAAATGTTGGATTACAAGTCTTGGTGACCTAATTGCTTTTGTGCTTTCTTGAGGTCATTGCTTTTGTAGTAAGCTCCTTCCAACAATGTTTTGATTCCAAAGACCTATTCTAGCTATACCTTGATTTCTAGTACATGTAAGATGATTCCCACAGAAAATCTTAGTTACCTTGGTGTTGCGGGTTGGTGGTGTTTGTCTAGGTGTTCGGCTGTTGGCCATGCTCGCCATATTGGGTGGGTTTCCACTTTCCATAGATGGGGTAGATTTTCCTGCGGGTTGGGTGGGTGTTTTCCGCGTAGTACAAGTGAGTTTTGGTCTTCTGCGGCAGGTTTAGAGTGGTTGGATGGGTGAATGTAGACCGAGCGAGGCTGGTTGGGTGAGTGGGGATGTTTGACTGGGTTCGAGGGAAGGTGGGGGGTGGGTTAAGGGGAAGAGTAAAAATAAAATTACTTTCTCATAAGTCACACCCTACTTATGTTTGTCTTCCTAAAGAACTGACCCAAAAGCAAAAAAAATCTTGTTGAGTCAGGGTGATTATAAATTCTATTTTTGTTGCAAGACATCATCAGATCGCCTTTATTCAATCTCAATTGTAACTTTTTGCAAGCCTAGTATTGTGGTACCTACCTAGGGAAGGGTAAGCACTTAAGCGGTTCCCTTGGTGATGAGTGAGTAGCTTTGGAGTTTGGACCCATGAGCTTAAGATCAAGAGGACAAGCCGTGTTGTGGGGACTAGTGGTTCACCATCTGAGCTTATAGTCTATAGTATTAAGGTTCCTCCAGACTCTTCTTACGTGCGTTTAGCTTAACAGTGAGTTTACTTAGGGACACATTGTGTGACTCTCCTTCTTTGGCAAGTTCTTACGTGACACCGTATGTAATTTTTGATGCCTTTTTACTCAGACGTAAAACGTAAGTTTCGGACGTGGGAAGTGGGCCCATGTCTGAGTGTCTTAAATGGCTAATTTGCAAAAGAAGTTTCATATTTTTAACTTTTAAAAATGAAGTGTTTATGTGCTGTTGAAGCGTTGTTAGAAGCGTCGTGCTGTGTTGACATGGTACTAAATCAGAGCGGGGTCACCAATCGAGCTTTGAAGATTTTGAAGGTTACCGGCTTACCGCAATGCCATTTTTAGGTGGTATAATGCGATCAGGGAACAACACTTGGTTTTGAGTCAAGTCTCAAGCTGAGATTTAATATCGTGCTTGTCCATGCGCGACACAATGCCAATCGTGTCAAAGTTACATAGATTTATTGGAAGATGGCACACTTCTTTTGGGTAGCACATAGGGCTACCTGGTTATGTTTTCTCTGTGCTCTGTATCTTTCTACCCAGTCACTATTCTTCATCTACTATTTTAGTACACAATATTCATTTTTTGTTTTGCTGCTCAACCTTTTTGCACTGACTAGCATGAGTTTCTTCACTGTGGTTTTACACAACAACTTGTCTATAATTTCAAACATGTAATGGCGTTGGCGCTAGTGCCTGTTGTTCTTGTCTTCTTGATGTATTGGCTTATAGATAGACTGTTCTTTATTTTGTCACTGTCAAATCTTTACGCTACTCCGTATTTCTTATTTTTTTTATTTCTGTTGAATCAGGTTCGCAATTATTCTCCTCTACCGTCTATTAACAATAGTATAAAGGTCAGTACAATCTTACGTCCACCTTTCATCTGTTGAATAATCATTTCTATTATAGAGTGAAATGAGAGAATAATCAACTATGCGGGTCGAATTATATAGCTGTGTAATGGGTGCTAGCTTCCTCCTTTCTCGACTCTGCTTACACCACAAGTCTACAGAAGCTTTGTGCTTCACAGCTCCTTCGACATTAATGGATTTGATTCAGATCCTTTCTGGATTATGCTCTGGTCTGTGGCTTCTTATAGTAAACGCAGCGCGTGTATACTTTGTTGACCATCTTTTAATTTTATTTTATTAATAGTTTTCGGTCTTTGCTATAATAAACACTGATGATTATAAATCCCTGCACAGCATTGCTGAAGCCATGTTTCATTTTTATTTTGTATGTCTTATTAACTGGGTGAGACAAGTCCGTACTTGTAATGACTCTGTTCCTGTTCTGTCGGAGTATGATTTTTGTAGATGGAAGTTGGAATCGAGGATTGCCTTCATATTGAGTTTGAGTACAATAAAAGCAAGTATGTTGACTTTCACAATTGTGTACCTCTTCAAATACTTTCCCAGTGATATTTTTCCGGCACAGTGAAATTTTCCTGCTCAAACTGAAAGATATTTACTCTACTGTACAAAAATTCGAAAAGAGCAGGGCTTGCAGTGAGACTGTTCTATCATTGTTTATGATCAAATCATGAGTTCCAAACATTTTAGGGTAAGGTGATCAGATTTTAAGTCATCTAGAAATAATTATAAATATACCTGACAAAAGTGACTCAACCCAAATGGACCCAACCCCCTCCTGATTCAGACATGAAAGTACATTCCAAAGTTAACACAAACCAAAATGACATGATCTAAAATGGCCGAGAGTGACCTGAAACGCCCCAAATTGATAAGAAACAACAAGCTTTATAATTATGACCCAGATCGTCCAATAACGGCCTGACTAGATCTAGCCTGCCCCCAAAATGACGCACTTACAGTATGGAAATGATCTGATCTAGAATGTCCAGACCGAATATTTGACCCGTTAGTGTATTCAAACACTCTCCCATAGAACTTAAATACATACACAACTCTTAAAAACTGACCACATAATAAACTAATAAAGAATAAGACTGTTCTACCTACTTTTGTGCAAAAGCATATATGTACTTGGAACTTTGTTGTGTTTGAAAGAAATTGAGTCCATGTGATGTTAGTTTCCGTGTCTTTGACTTTTGTTAGGCTATTATGCTCTATTGCTCCCTCTTGGAGAACGGGCTAGTTTAAGTTGTGCAGAATTGTCAAGGTTTTCTTTTGTTGGCCATGTACTAGTAAGAATTGAATACTTGAATGTGAATGGTGAGTTGTTTAAAGCTGATGTCTAAATTTCTGAGGATCTTTACCAGGTACCATTTGACAGATGTTATCATCGGGAAGATATATTTTCTTCTCGTAAGAATCAAGATAAAAAATATGGATCTCGAAATTAGGCGTCGAGAGTCCACTGGATCTGGTGCGAACACTCATGTTGAGACCGAGACACTGGCTAAATTTGAGTTGATGGATGGTGCTCCAGTCAGAGGTACATTTAATATGTTTTGCTTTCATTATTATTGCTGCTTTTCTCATTTTCTGTTTGCTGGATTGTTAGAAACTCATCTGATAGAATTGCAAGTTGCATATTGATGTGAAGTGGTAAAATCTTACGGCTAGATAAGGGTTGGATGTATACAACCAACCATGTGTTTTAAATTGGAAAATTCCCACTATGGTGCCCTAGGGTTTGGGCTTATTCCACTTTAGTCCCTAAAGTTTTACATAATGTACTTTGGTAGACTAGGTTTGAAACATTTTTCACTTTGATGACCAGATTTTGAACAATTTGTTACTTTTGTGACCTAAATTAGTATATCATGTAAATTAATACTTCCTCCGTTCCATTTGGTTGTATACGTTTGCTTTTTCACGTATGCCAATGCTCATTTTCTTTTGTTTATATCTTTAGTTACATATTATTAAAAATTATAAAAATTTGATATTAATATTGTACACGATAAGACAATTTAAATAAGATCTCACATGACTATATTTTATGTTATATATTAGAAGTTGTAATAAAGATTATCCTTACTTATGAATAGTGTCCAAAAAGCAAACGTATACAACCAAATGGAACGGAGGAAGTAGCTTTTTACGCATACTAAAGCATTAAAATCGATATTAAAAAAAAATATTATGATAGGGAGCTACTGAGGAACTCGGATCCTCTTTTTGTGCAAGCACGAGATTAGTTTAAGTTTAGTTTTACGTAGTTGTTAGAAAAAAGTACTTTAATATTTAAATATATGGAGCCAAAGACTCATTACTCCTTGGTTCCAGATTATGATGGAATAAAGAATAATGGCTCACTAAAGTGACTACGTTTTTTTTTTTGTGAAGTATGAGTCATTTGATGTAGTATTTGTGATTGGGATGAAAATTTGGCTATATTATGCCTAACTTCGCTAAAGTGGGGATTTGGAAATAACTAAAATCTCAGGTATTCAAAGTCTAGTTTCTGTAAACTCAAAACATCGCATGAGTTTGACCGTGTTATCTTTATTAGTAACATCAAAGATTTTGACTGCTATACTTTTTAAAATCTAGCAGTCTTGTAAAAGGCATTTCTAGATCTCTCTCAATGTGAAGATGAATGGAGTACTTTTTAGGGTACTCTGTGCTATGCAATTCACAACACATGATTCAGCAATTGTCTTTTTTTTCCCTTGCTCGTTAGTAGAAATTTCTGGCAGTTTACCATTTTATTGGTTCTGTAGGTGAGTCCATTCCGCTCAGACTATTTCTAAGTCCATATGAATTGACTCCTACTCACCACAACATCAACAACAAATTCAGTGTCAAATACTATCTTAATCTTGTACTTGTTGATGAAGAGGATCGTCGGTATTTCAAGCAGCAAGAGATCACATTATACCGCTTGGCTGAGAAGTCCACATAGGTACTACTTAATATGTTTTTTTTATCGAAGTTCCATGATTAGCTGTAAATGGTTCACTGTTTGCTTGGTGGGACTTTGGTTGCTTGTTGTATCTTCTTCGCGTTTGTTCCTCTCTGGTGCCTTTTTCTTAACTTATTTTTTTTTATATGGCTTCAGGCCTCTGCTACAACTGTTTACTGTGTAAAGTAGGTGAGTTTATTCAAAGTTGCTGACAGGGTTTGGTCTAGAATTAGATTGCTAATATTACTTGTTTGTGGAGAACGCTTGATTGCCATGAAAGCTAATGATACATTGTAATAACTGGTTCTCACTTCTTGTTGTACTGTCCTTGGTATGGAGGTCTCCTTACCTTGGATTTACCAGACTCAAAATAAAACCCATAATAATCTTCACTTTATGCACAATGATTTGAAAATGCTTGCTTTTCCATCGTTACATTATCGACTTGGTGTGTACTATGTACTATCACTCAATAGAAACTCAGATAATGAAGTTACTCTCCATCAAATTTCCCGAAAATGTTAGTTGTTTTCGAGATTTGGGTCTCAGAGGTTCTCAGCGTTTCAAAAGCATTTGAAATGCTTTCAACTTTGAATTATGGCGTGACCCAACTTGTTTGCTAATGACGGATAGCTTTTGATGTATTTGGGCATGTTGGCGGTTAAGCTTGATTACGTGATTGAGTTTGGAGATATGACCCAGGAATTGGGGTTTTTACGACAGATTTTCAGACGTAGTGTGCACATATGAAGACGACAAACCGTTGTACAGATGTGTGGATTTTGGGTATTACATTAATATCTTGTTCTTAGAGTGCATTTAGTGAACTTTGGAGAAAATTAATGACAAGTTAGATGAAGCAAAATTGATAGGAAGATAATCACCCATCACAAAATGGACATTGGTTGATACCTATACTTCCATTTTACTATTTTTCTTTCTCTCGTATAAATTTTATCCGGATATTTTACATGCTACCCTCTTATTTTTGCATCCTACATGGCACCCCTCGTTTTGAGGTAAAAATATGACTGTCTATAATTCTTGGTTATGAATTTCAAAAACGACAAATCGTTTTCTCAAACTAAACATCTTGTAAAGACGAGAATTTTTTATAAAAAAAATCGTTACTTTTTGAAACCGTAGCCATGAGATCGGTCAAAGTTTATTTGGTTGAAAACATTTGATCGACCGTAGCCCCTGCAACAAGTTCATGAAGTGATTTTTTTTTTCAAATCAAAGATCTCGAAAAGACGATCAATTTGTAAAAAAAAAAGAGTTGACACGTGGTCGCGTTCCGAATTTATGGCCATGAATTATACGCGGTTAGAATTATTTAAAGGAAAAAGAAGGGCACCTCTTAGAAAACCCAAAAAACATAGATGTACCATTTTGACTATCCCATTTTAATAATAATATAGAAAAATGTAAGTACGCTATAAAATTTCAGTCCAGTGACAAAAGCTCATTTTTCTGATAGAGGTAAATGAGTAACATTCAACATGTTTGTTGATACAAATTGTATACGAAGTATTTGTTTATCATTTGTTCATGTAATTATATTTTTTGTCGCGTTTGTTAAGTTACTGAACTCCTTCCCAAATTTATTGAGCTTACTCACAAAGTTGCTAAATTAGCTTGAAAACATAGCTCGGGTTACTTTGTAAGGAGTTGAATTTTGTACAAAGTTAGACGAGTAACTTTACAAGCTGAGTATATGACCCGTTGTAAACTTGTACCATCTTTTTTTTGTTCCATAAATGATAAAAACTACTCCTGCTTCCATTTCTAATTTATTATTATTCTTTTTTTTTTCCTTCTTTCTAACAGTCTTATATCTGTCAACTTGTTTACTCATTTTAAATTCTCTCTCTTTTGTTTGTTTGTAACTAATAGACTATAGCCATTATGAAATCTAACCTCACTTCCATATTCTGCAGCTTATAAATTTTATTTTTTATCATATAATATCGAACTACTTATTTTTATGCCTAATGCTATACGAAGTTTAGAAAAGATGGAGAAAGTAACATGAACACAGATACATGATTGCGAGATAGCCAATACCGAATAATTTTTTTTATTACTTGAAAAGAATGGTGGTATATTTAAAAAGTTACAACAGTAGCTCAATGAGAAACTATAACCAATAAACACTATCTTACAACTTCCAATATGTTTGAACTGCACAAATTGCCGAGTTCAATAAAACTAATACAGTAAACACTTCATTTAAAATAAATTAAAATAAAATTAAAAAATGTTCGCCTTTGATGAATTTGGCTTCATGAATGACTCGTAATTGTTTGTAGTTTACAATCTGCTAGCCAATGTTGTTGTATTGTTGTTACACCATTCCATATTCAATTCCTTAGCCATTTCTCTCAGCACAAACTTCTGAATCTTGCCTGTAGAAGTCTTGGGAAGTTGTTCCTTAAAAACCACTCTTTTAGGTACCATATAATGCGGCAACTTTGCCCTACAATATTCTATAACATCGCCTTCTGTAAGCTTATCCGTGACTCCCTTTTTTAAGCTCACAAATGCACATGGTGTCTCCCCCCAATACTCGTCGGCTTTAGCCACTACTGCCGCCTCATTGACCCCTGGTAAAGTGTAGAGCACCGATTCAACCTCCACGCTACTTATATTCTCACCCCCACTTATGATTATGTCTTTTGATCTGTCCTTAATTTCCAAGTACCCATCTGTGTGTATGACTGCTAAGTCCCCTGTTTTAAACCACCCGTCTTTTCCCATGCACTTCCGCGTGCCCTCATGGTCTTTTAAGTACCCTAGCATTATGGATCCCCCGCGTAAGACGATCTCTCCTACGGTCTGACCGTCTCGAGGAACAGGCAGGCCGTTATTAGGGTTAATGATGTCTACTTGGGTCATTCCAAGGGTTCGGACCCCTTGCCGAGCCCTGAGTCTGGCCCTGTCAGTGGCAGGTAGACGGGACCAGTGTGCCTTCCAGGCACAAGAAAGGATCACCCCGCCCGTCTCGGTCATTCCATACCCGTGCCCGACTACGAACCCTAGCGACTCGGCCCGAAGGAGTATTGGTGTCGGCGGGGGTGATCCACCTGTTAGCACGTGGACAGGCCAAGGGAGTCGGGTTGGTGTCGGGCTGAGGTTGGTTAGCATGCTGAGGACGACCGGGGCAGCACACATGTGGGTCACGTGGTGTGCTCGGATTGCGGCGTAGATGGTGGCGCCGTCGAACTTCTTTAGGCAGATGTTGGTGCCACCAACCGCTGCCATTCCCCAAGTGAAGGTCCACCCGTTAGAATGGAACATGGGTAGGGTCCACAGGTAGACTGGTTCCTTAGGGACCGACCAATCTATTAATGCGTCCATGCTCATTATGAAAGTTCCTCTATGACAATGTACTACCCCTTTCGGATCCGACGTCGTTCCAGATGTGTAGTTCAGCACTATTGGGTCCCACTCGCTCCTCGGTCGGATCCAATTAAATTCTGGGTCTCCATTTTCTATCATCTTCTCATAGGTTGTGACAAACTCATCTGAATCACATTTGTCAGAGAGCTGAGCTCCTACAGTGGGCGACTGTAGCGGCTGCACTAAGATTTGTGGTCGTAAAAAGAGCTCATTTATCGTGTTACTGTCGAAAAAATTACCCTCATTGTCATTAATAAGGACAAGGACGGGACGGGGGTGGTCAGGCGGGAGAAGAGCAAGTGCCTCAAGCACAAGGGGGGAAAGCTGATGATACACAAACACCAATTTCGACTCACTATGTCGTAGAAGTACCGACACGGTCCTGGGGTCTAGTCGGGTATTGATGTTGTTGAGTACGGCCCCGGCCATAGGAACAGCAAAATGCAGCTCAAAGGCAGCCGGAACATTAGGAGACACGACCGAGACAACGCTGCCACGGGCAATGCCTAGGGAAACAATGGAAGAAGCAATGCGAAGGCAACGCTTATATGTCTCGGACCACGTGTATTTTGTAGTGGTGTATATAATTGAAGGGCAATCTCCATATACAATAGAAGCTCTTTCTAAGTAGGTTAAAGGGGTAAGGGGTGCGGAATTTGGTAGCATTGGTTTTAGTTGATCCATTGCAAACCACCCTGGGATGACTAACACTACTAGGAACGACACGAGATTGATTATAAACCGCCAATTTTATAGAAGAAATATCTTGTATGATTTTGTTAATCTCTTTTAACTGTGTATGGAAGTTTCTGACAATAAAAGACACGAGATTGATTATATATAGCCGTAGGAGACTAATAATGGGAGAACTACTGCCTACCGTGTAGTAATGTCACCCAAAAAAGTAGTTTAAAAATGATGAGATTTGATTATGTCAATCACAGTGAAAGAGGCCAGCGAAAATAACCCCAAGGACAAGAAAAGATTGAATTATAGTTTAAATGTACTGTATTGTTATGGACTTAACATGGGGCTGTCCTGCAATTTAGCCTTTGTAATTAAATTGTCATAAATGTTTTCATCTACTACTATGTTCATCATTATTCTGTCGAGGCATCCCTCTGTTTTTTCTGACTTGCGTGTTCTTTTTTGTTAGGGATTCAGGCATTCGAGTTAGATGGATAGGTTTATAAATAACTATCGGACATACGTTTGTTCAACAGGCCGGGTTGAAGGCATGTTAATACTGGCGTTACGCGGTTGTTGTTTTCTAAATAACCGTAAATGGTACTAGTACTTACAGTTCTTGTAAGAAGTTTGATGGATCGCGAAAAATAACCGTAAATGGTACTAATTGGTTTATTAGGAGCCGAAAGTTGAAAAGATGGCTGAAGACTGATGAGTGAGGTCTATGCATGAGACACTGTTTAAATGTGGTTAAGATTATGGTACGTTGATGGCTGAACTTTCCAGGAAGACTGCTGATGAAATAGTACCGAAGAAGATTCTATAACTCCAAACATCTATTTAGTCAAGGAAGATTTGCATTGAATTACATGTGCAGTTTAGGGTGTTGGTTGTTGAATTTGTGAAGCTCAAAGTGTGATTATTGTGTATAGTTATTGTTATCTGAACTGTCTACTGCATTGAGTTGCACAATACCAATCCTCAAGGGTCCATCTCCATTAATACTCAAAACATCTACCACGAGCTTCATGGCTCGTCTTAGACTTTAACTCATTTCATATCATGCAAATTTTTAATGAAATGTCACTTTTCATCTAAAATCTCGTCCACTTTCAACTATAACGAGATCTTCTGATCCACTTTTAATTTGTGTCTCATCTCCTGTCTCATTATCTTTGTCTTTCGACACATAATCCCTCACATAATAAAATTGTTCGTCATTTCTATTAAACTAATGATGTGTCACAAGGAGGAATGTTGGAGACAGAGAATCTGCTCTTACGGGTCACCAATCATACAAATTGCTCCTCATACCGAATCAAGCCAGATCATTGTATCTAGTTATTGGATCATTTATAGCATGGGTTAGTTTGGTAGGGTCATATTAAGGCCGGGTTTTACCGTCACTTTGGGTATAATGTTCGATTTGACAAGTTTGTTCTATTACTTCTGGTTGGTAGACATGGCAAAATCGTTAGTACGGTTGGGTGTGGGTCGAATAAGTTTGGACGGATAAAGTCGGGTTTGCAAGAATTTGGTTGGAACAAGTCGAGTCGTGTCATTTTGAGTTCGGTTAATTTCCATGTATATGGTGACCATTTTATTTAGAGATAATGATCACTATACAATAATATACGTTTTGGCTAAGTCAATTCAAGGCGGGGTCAAATTTGGATCCTCTATTCTGCTGGGGTCGGGTTATTTGGGTCGGATCAGTTTTGCCAGGCATATTTTGGGGTCGGTACATCTTCAAATTTGGAGTACTTTTTTGCAAGTCAATACGCAGGAGCGTCTTAAAATAAATGCAGGTCTGGTGCACCATAAAAAGATTGAGACCCTAAATATGAATGTACAAGTATACCATACGTAGAGTTTTATATTGGATTTCATCAATAAAGCATGTAAAATCGGTGGCCAAAACTGAAGGTCCTGTTCCGCCGTTTATGGTTGCCCGAGGCCTTAGATGCCCATGTCATACTGAATACGAATGCGGGTTATTGGAGTCTTGTACTGATTAACCCTTAGAGTGTGTTTGGATAACAAAAATGGAAGGAAAGAGAGGGGAGAGAGAAGGGGAGAAGAGAAAGGGAGGGAAAGGGGAGGAAGAAGGGATGTGATCATTTTCCTGCCAAGTTTTGTATATGTTTGTGGAGAAATAATTTGGTTACGAGGAGCCCTCTGCTCCAAATCTATCACTACATGAATTCTCCTTTCGGGCGACTAATAAAAGGTGACCGCATATTCTAATCGCCAATTTGGCGACTGAATAAACAAACTGGCGACTGAAAGTAGTCGCCAATTTAGCGACTGAAGCAATTCCAAAAAAATCTGTAAAAAAACTCGGGCGACTACTTTCAGTCGCCAATTTGGCGACTGAAACGCACTTTGGCGACTGCTTTTAGTCGCTAAATTGGCGACCGCCAAAGTAGTCGTCAAAATCAGTGGCCAACTTCTATTATAGGCTGATTCCGCGACAGACCCCCCTTCGCTCTTACTTTACCAATTCTGGAAAAAAAAACCCCAAACCACGCGACATTCGCCTTGCTCCGACACCACCACCACTCTACTCCGTCAACCACCACGCTCCGACCACTACTCCAACGGCGGGATCTCTCTCCTCTCCAACTACCACTCCTCATTTTCTTTTAGTTTTTGAAGGTATGTTTATAGCTTTAATTTCAATTTCTTAAATTAATGTTAAGTTTACTTATTTAATTTATGATTTTCATTAGTTTTTGATGGTTTGATAGATATATTTGAAGATTTGTGATGTTTATTATGTTTTTAGATGTTATTTAGTTAGGGTTTGGTGAAATTTGAATTAGTGTTAGTGATTGTAATTTTTATTATTGTTGTTAGTATTAGGGTTTGATTAGTGGTAGTGTTGTTAGTATTAATTTATTTAGTATTGTTAGTATTGGGGTTTTGATAATTTTCATGATTTGTGTTAGTGTTGTTAGTATAGTGGTTTTGATTAGTGTTGTTAGTATTGTTGTTTCATTAGTGTTATTAGTATTGTTGTTTGATTAGTGTTAATAAGTTAATAATATTATTAGTGTTGTTAATATTAATTTTGTTAGTATTTGTATATGTTGTGTTGGTTAATGTTTAGATTAAAATGAAGAGATTGAAACGTACATGGATGTACGAAGAAAGACTTGATAAGAAAAGACGTCCTACCACTAGATTTATAAAGGGGGTTGCCGATTTTATTAAATTTGCTAAACAACAAGATGAGTATGATTTAGTAGTAAACAAACTTAGGTGTCCCTGTATTAAATGCGAAAACATGAAATATCTACATGACATTGAGGTTCAAGAACATCTTTATACAAATGGGTTTTGTCCAAATTACTACAATTGGATTTCTCATGAAGAATCATATTTTTCACTTCCCGAACAATCTCAAATCCCACAAAATGATAACCCATATAAAGATATGGTAGTCGATGCCTTTGACTCTAATATTTTCAATAATGATCATATACAAATGATTGAAGAAGAACCACACCCACAAGCAAAAGTCTTTTTTGACATGTTAAAGGCTTCTGAAAAACCACTATATGAAGGGAGAAAAATGTCATTGTTAGAAGCCGCCTCTAGGATAGGAACTTTGAAATGTGAGTACAATTTGCCATTTAATTGTGTTGATGGCATTGTTTTTTTGGTTGAGGATGTTATCCCCGATAATAATGTCATGACCCGATCATTCTACAATACCAAAAAAGTAGTAAAAGGTCTACAACTTCCGCATTACAAGATTGATGCATGCCCCGATGGATGTATGCTCTTTTGGAAGGATGATGTCTTGCTCGACAAGTGTAGGAAATGTCAAAAGGGTAGATATAAGACAATTGAGAGAAGTATTGTCTTTAAGGGTAAAAAAGGAAAGAATGAAAAAAAGAGAGGTGAAAAGAGTAAGAAACCAATACCCGAAAACCCCGTATCTTACTTTCCTCTAGCTCCTAGACTTCAAATAATGTTTGCTACCAAAAACATTGCCGACCAAATGAGATGACACAAAGAAAATCCTCGTACTCCGGGAAAGATGTGTCATCCGAGGGATGGAGAGGAATGGAAGCGGTTTGATATGCTTTATCCCGACTTTGCCGAGGAACCCCGTAATGTGCGACTTGGCCTGTGTACGGATGGTTTTGCTCCATTCGGTCAGTATGGTAAAAAGTATTCTTCTTGGCCCGTAATGGTCACTCCATACAACTTACGACCTTGGTTATGTATGAAAAAACAATTTATCTTCTTGTCACTAATTATTCCTGGTCTTGATAATCCAAAAACCGCCTTAGATGTTTATTTGGAACCTGTGATGGAAGAATTGAAACAATTGTGGGAAGTAGGTGTGCAAACATATGATGTGTCACTAAAGCAAAATTTTCAACTACGAGCTTCACTGTTGTGGACCATTAATGATTTTTCCACCTACGGTATTCTATCTGGATGGTCTACCGCGGGAAAAAAAGGCATGTCCTTGTTGCATGTACCAAAGCAAAACATTTTCGCTTCCTTTTTCCAGAAAAGTGAGTTGGTTTGATTGTCATAGACAATTCTTACCGGATGGGCATGACTTTAGCAGCAACAAAAAAGCTTTTAGAAAAGGTAAAGTAGAGCGGAATCAAGCTTCAGATCGACTTCCGGGGCATAAGGTGTGGGATATGGTTTGTAATTTGCCACGTACTGCTGATTGTGCTAAAGCAGAGACGGATGAGCTGAAAAAGAAGAAAATTGGTTGGTTTAAAAGAAGCATTTTTTGGGATCTTCCTTATTGGAAGACGATGTTAATTAGGCACAATTTGGATGTAATGCATATAGAAAAGAACTTCTTTGAGCAACTGATTCACACGATTATGGATGTAAAGGGAAAGACTTGTGATACTGTTAAATCACGAGAAGACTTGAAGACAATTTTTCGTCGTCCCAAACTTCACATTCGTAGCGATGAGTCTAAGCCAAAATCTATTTTTACACTTGATAAAGCTCAAAGGAAGGTATTATGTGAGTGGTTAAGAAAGTTAAAATTTCCTGACAGATATGCATCCGATTTTAGTCGATGTGTTGATATGAAGGAGCTAAAGTTGCAAGGCTTGAAAAGTCATGATTGTCATATCTTCACGAAACGATTATTACCTGTATCTTTGAGACATCTCCTCCCCACTCCCGTGTGGAATGCAATTGTTGAGATAAGTCAATTTTTTCGAGATTTATGTTCATCTTCAATATGAGTTGATGACGTGATTCGTCTTGAGGAGCAAATACCAGAGATATTGTGTAAGTTTGAGATGATATCCCCTCCATCATTTTTTAATTCCATGGAGCATCTACCGATACATTTACCTTACGAAGCCAAAGTCGGAGGCCCCGTCCAATATAAGTGGATGTATCCATTTGAAAGGTAAGAGCTAACTAGTAATTAAATTATAATTATTATCGTACTATATAATTAATTTAATATTTATATACTAGTCTTTACAACTATTAATCCCATCAATTATTGAATAGGTTTCTTAATCACGTGAAGAAGAAAATTGGTAACAAAGCTCGGGTTGAAGGTTCTATATGCAATGCGTATTTAATGGAAGAGATTGTAAATTTTTTGCTCTCTTTACTTTGAAAAACATATAGAAACACAAAATACTTGAGTTTTGATAAAGCGGATGAACTTGAGACAAGTTTACCCGAGTTTTTCCAAATGCATGATGATGAAGGTTGTTCATCAATTGGGGGAACAAGATATTTGGATGACAAAGAATATGATCTGCTAACCTTTACGTTCTTTCTAATTGTGAGATTTTGGAATCATATGAAACGGAGTTTGTGAATGATTTCATTAAAGCACATCCTAATGTGCGTAGAGATGATGTTTGGAGTAACCATGAGGATCAATTTGCAGCATGGTTTTGGAACCATGTAATTGAGTTAAAAATCCAAGATGATTGGATAAGGACTTTGGCCTTTGGTCCTTCACGAATGGTTAAAACGTGGTTACTCGGTCAACAGATTTAATTTCCATACATTTAACTACGGTAAAGATAAGGCGAGGTGCAATTATGGTGTTACTATTTCTTCTCTTGATGACAATGAATACTATGGTATAGTTGAGGATATCTTTGAGTTGAGCTATAATGGGCGTGACCGTTCTTATAAAGCTGTCTTATTTAAGTGTGAATGGAAGGATAACTCTGTGGCCGGTATGAAAGTTCATGAACGTTATAAACTCGTCGAAGTGAATCATACCCGGACATACTCAAAGTATGATCCATTTATACTCGCAAATCAAGTCAATCAAGTATATTTCGCTTCTTATCCAAGCACGAGGAATGATAGAAATCAAAAGCAATGGTGTGCAATCTTTAAGACAAAAGCACGATCACAAGTAGATACAACTTTTTTTCAAGAAGAAATAGTATCTAGCGGGTTTATGTTGTCCACCTGATGAAATCATTTATGAGAATGGAAATGAAGAGGGTGAGGATTTGGAAAACGAGGATGACGGTGAAGGTGAAGGTGAAGGTAGTGAAGGTGAAAGTGATGGTGATGGTGATGGTGAAGGTGAAGGTGATGGTGATGGTGATGGTGATGGTGATGGTGATGGTGATGGTGATGGTGATGGTGATGGTGATGGTCAAGTTGACGGTGATGGAGGTGGAGGTGATGGTGATGTTGTCTCTACCCACATTTTTCTAACTAAACAATGACTTTCTCCCCCTCCCTCCCCCTTCCCTTTCCCTCCAATTCCTCCTATAAACCAATGACAACTATGGTGGTTGTGCCATTGCTTGTGCCGTTGCAGCCAACTGAATTCATTATTTCATAATTTTGACGGAAATACGAGTGGAAGAGTTTGAGCTTGAAATGAACCAATTATTTAAGCGTAAAGGTTCTGCTATACAGCCGGCTTCTTACTACCGTCGTTGATATTTTACTATGAAATTCCATCTCTTATCATGATCTTTTTCTCCTTTTATCCTCTCTTACAGATTTACGATTAGATCTGACAATCGGATCACCCGAGTTGGATGTGAGTCAGGTCAGTTCGTGTCGGGCTATTATTAAGTTCTTGTCAAGTTATTCATGGGATAAACGTTGGTATTCGCCAATAAATATTTGGGTCGTATGGATAGAGGTGTGGCCAATTAGGTGAATTCAAGTACTTTGTTCTTATACAGTCTTCGGGTAGCCAATTTTGCAATTTTTTTTTATTATATGACATTTTAAACTAAATTATTTACGGAAATGAGGATACTTTCAAACTACTTACAATAACTAGGTGTAGATACCCGATATCTACTGACTCCCGAGAGACGACCGATGATGATCCACAACATGTTTTGATATTGTAGCATATAGTCGACATTTAATAAGCCGGTTATTCGCGAAACTCAGAAATAATTTTAAACTCGGAAAATAATCTTCAAAACTCCTTGGTGATTTTTGCACGTTGTACGATTCAAATCGAATCAAAATCCAAAATCCGAGTCAAATCGATTCGAGAATGCAAATATCCTCCAAAACGTTGTCACAAATGTCGAAATCTTATCTAACCACAAAATATCTCAAAACAAACAAAACCATTGCTACAAAATCATGCAGAAACGGTAAGACAAAGCACAAAACTCGTGTTGTGCGTCTTGCACCTCAATCAAACTCCTCTTTTGGGCACAAGCAAATCAACTACGGGCCCAAAACTGGCGCCACTGTACCAACGCCTCCATTGGGTGTGGCAGGATTGTCTACGCCTCCATCGGGTGTGGCGGGATTTTCTACGCCTCAAGCCACCCATGCAAAACAACCGGTGCCACTTTCAGAGGCTATCTAAACCCTAAGTTCATTGCCTATAAATAGACATCCTTGCATATCATTTCAAGACATCTGAGTGTCTGCCTTTCTCTTCTCCCTTTTCATTTTAGACTCGATTTCCTAGCCAGCAATCGACACGTGTTATCAAACTGTTCACAGATGTTCACAGAGATCTGGAGTAAGGGGTGAGGGTACGTATTAGAAAGTTCTTTAATTGAACACCTAATCCCGCCCGACTCGATAACGGCCTCTACTAATGATTAGGGAAACTCTTTGTACTCGATATGTAATCGGTTATATGTATGCAATGCAACATCCACGTTTTAATCCTAACATGTGAGCTTAGACTATGTCGGTGAATATGTAATTTAGCAATCAATGGTGTCAAATTGGGATTTAAGATTGATTGCGTATGAGAAGACAATTAAATCATCTAGAGAATCATACGATACAATGATTAAATAGAACTATAAAATAAATATAACAATTGATTACAACGAATACGGGATCTATGTCAGAAATATACCCAAAAGCAAGAATTAAAGAAAAAAAAGAAAATAACAAAATTATCTAAAGACATATTAACGGTGATATTAAGAGTTAATAGTTGATTAATTAGGCAATTAAGCTAAGTCGGCGCGAATCAAGAAGATCAGAGACGGAAACCAGCCCGGAACAGGCGCAACAGAAGGTGCGTCCTCTGGAAGAGGTGCAACACTCTGTGCGTCTGTTCCTGAGTTGGGTTCTGGCTGTGAAGTCAGAATCACAATCAGTTAGTATTTTGTTTGTGTATTTACGATTTATTAATGATCTATAAGTCGAATTTACGTGATTTAATAGATTAAATTACACTAATTATATCAAAGACGAATCTAGAGATAAACAAATCTAACATCTAAAGACACAATTTGATAGATGACAAAAATCCAATAATATTGATTATTAGGGATCAAAGTCAAGACAAACTATCTAAATATGAAATTATGATGAAAGACGATTTATAAGAATTAATAAAAACTAATAAAGGTTTTGAAAAGGTTTGAGCATAAATCCGACATGAATCTTACATTAGATGAAATAAATAAAATACAATACAAAAGATGGATTTAACACCATCCGACTTACATGTTGACGAAACAAGATATGAGCTAAAGTTACGATTTAGCGACAACTCAACTCGAATGTAAAGAAAGTGCCCTCGTAAGAGAATCGATTGATTAATTAAGATTGATTATTGTTGAGTTGCTCAAATTGGTAGGTCAATGCAATAACGTAATGGGAATCCACAAGGATCTGAGCTTACGTGGTCGATTGATCAAGCACGTAGTTGTCAAAATGCTTAGAACAAGGTTTATAATGCAAAGAGAGAGTAAAGAGGGGCGGAACACTCGCGTGCCTTAAAAGTGTGCACGAACCTCTCCTTATATAGGGAGAAATCCGAAGAGTTTTGGAATAACTCGAACACGGAAAGAAATCTAGAAAATATTCCGGAAACAGGCAAAATGAGTTGGGGAAGAGGCGGAGCAGGCAGTGCGACTCTTGGAAGAGGCGCAACTTCTGTTGCGTCCTTTCCCGAGCAGTTTCCTACTTTGAAAGAAAGATTTCCACGTTTCTATTATGGAATTGCGGTAGATTTCAAATGCTTTCTAAATAAAATATGAATATATTTTACGAAAAAAGATAAGTTTTGAAACATTAAAATATCCGGAATATTCTCGAGCGTTCAGACACAGTTTTAAAAGACGGTTTATAGAAAATGAAGCGGGTTTTGACCCGGACTCCAAATAAACTCTAAAGACTGTAAAAAAAACAGTATCGGCACGTAGATGACGACCAAGGGGTAGACACAAGTGTTTGAGCTATCACTTGGCGATTAACTTGTGAATTGTCATAAATCGTTCCACGTACCAAACATGAGTCCCAATCATCACTGAGTGGTTGGCAGAAGGTGTAGATTCGAGGTATCTACACAAACATATCGCTTTGATAATCACGAGCCTTACTTATAGTTTGATACGGTCGACATGCTATAAATCACTTGACTGCC
The DNA here is from genome assembly GCA_022085475.1 of Heliosperma pusillum. Taxonomy (NCBI): domain Eukaryota; kingdom Viridiplantae; phylum Streptophyta; class Magnoliopsida; order Caryophyllales; family Caryophyllaceae; genus Heliosperma; species Heliosperma pusillum. The sequence continues at coordinate 38,891 of JAIUZE010018721.1, forward strand.
AACTTGACCCCAATCATCACCGAGTTTTCGCCTTATCCTTGGTCGACCACTTGTTAGCAAGATCAAACATATAAGTTTGAGGATGTATTTATCACTCTTTTTACTCGTATGTGTCTTTTCTATAAAAAAACGATGGAAATGAAGCATAATACGACCTTAAATATTGGGTTAATGAGCCAAGCTTTGGTTTTTGAGAGAATCGGAGGTAGTCGTCTAGCCAGAAGGATCGCGCTTTATCATGTGAAGGCTGGGCCTCTTGCGCCCCCTAGGCCACCGCTACCGTACGATTTTATTTTACACTTTGCTTAAATCGCTTCTCCGATTACGGTTTAAATCCACGTACGTTGTGGGGCAGTTTATATAACGAACTTTTTTTTCTTATTTATTTTCTTATTCCTTCTTTTCTTTTCTCTTTCAATTACAGAGATCATATTAAGCTTCTGTTGGAGTAGGTGTCCTCCACAATAGTGCGCCACATAATAAATCTTATTAAGGAATATAATTGGGATATTTATTGACTATATATATGATTAGTCAGTTGATTAACGTAAATCAATAACGGTTGGCTTACTAGAGTTTGACGTTATTGTCGTATGACGGCGGTGATCAACTGATCCCTTTCGCTCACACCTATAGGATGAAATCCAAATAGTAACTAATTATTTGTATATGATACAATTAATTAGTCCATTACATATATTCGATATGTACGAGAGTTAATTGTTAGAAATTGAGTTAAGAACTCAAATTCGATTAAGTATATTTTTCAATTATGCGATAATTGACAAATAAATTTATATCTTATTTTAATATGATTAAATAAGATCTAACTTAGTAATTAATCGTTAAATTACTAAATTAGTTGAAGTTTTGAGATAGAGGTAATTAGTTAATTATATTTACAAGAAGTTGTGAAATAAATTAACTAAGCATTGTGGGACCCATTATATATTGATATAATGGTAAAATATTACTTAAAATATTAAGTACATATTATTTATTTATTTGTGTCATATAATTGTTATATGATCAAATTAACACTTAATTATATAAGATAATTAAACATATGATTAATAAGTATTTGTGGGACAAATATCAAAAATCAAAATGGACCATATAAGGGCTCACATGGCCGGTCATGGTAGTGTTGGTAAGGTGATGATGGTTGCTTTTGTTCATGCTCACAAGTCACATGTAATTATGACATGAATAGTAACCTAAAATCATTTCATTCAACACTACACTCTACCACTTTGCATGTGATTAAAATAAGCAAAATAAGACCCTTATGAGGCTCTTGAGGACCGGCCATATTGCCTATAAAAAGGCAATATGGTTGTTCATTTTGTTAGTTCATTCTTGCTTGTTTTTCATACATCTCTCAAAAACCCTTCTTCTCACTAAAACTCTCATAATACTAATATTTACTATGTATTACTAGTGTAGTAATATATTCTAATATTAGTAGCATAATATCTATCTTATTATCTAGTTAATAATAAGGGTAGATTATTTGGTATCATCTTGGTGCAACTTGAAGGAGGTCTTCTAGTTTGGAGATTATTCTTGTTCATCCATATTAATAGCTCAAGAACAACAAGAAAGAGTTCTTGTTGTGCCCTTTTTATTTCCATATCAATGTGAGGAAATTTCTTCTTTTATATAAATGTCTTTATATTTGCATGCATGTTACATAGATCATTAAATACTAAAATAACAAGTAATTTAGTAACTAATTAGAGGAGTCTAATTAAGGTCTATGGAGTCTAATTAACAAGTAATTTTGTACCTAGTATGGCCTAGTTATTTTTAATCGTTATTACCCGTAATGTAAGGGAATAACGGTTTGGTTGTAATTTTATTGCGATCTCGTATCGCCGGTTTGTATAATTTAATAATTTTATTTTATAGAATAAATGTATAATAGGGATTTGTATATTTGTATATTTGTAATTATTTTTATGAAGACCGGTGACTCCCTCAAGACGGTGCCATTTTGGAAGGTGTTCCAAGTGAAGAGGCAAGGGACCAAGGAGTTTGTTTCCGAATTTGTAACTATCTAGTTAATTTTGATTAGCTAGGTGGCCATACTAGGATTTTATTGTTGCTTGATTGCTTGCTTTATTTCCGCTCATGCCAAAATCGTCACACATGCATTTAATTTATCGTTATTGTCAATTCAACGTTATTCACAATTCACCGACTTAGTTCACTTATAGGAATTAATAACTAAATTGACAAGATCTCTCACATATTTAAAAATTGAGATTAGCCTTACCAATTAATAACACCTATGAATCCCGTGTTCATTAGGGCTACCACGCTCGTGGGTCCCTTTTTACCTCGGGTAAGTAGGGTGATGCGATCACAAGCTAAAATTGGATTGGACTCAACGAGATAAGCGTTATCTTGGGACTAGGAGATGGATTTAGTTGAAATCCGTCAACCAAGAGTTCTAGGGTAGAATTAGTCAAGTAATTGATAAGGGTAAAGTCGCGTCACCTTAATCAAAGTAAAACCTAATTCACTACTAACTAATAGTCAGCGGTAAGCAAGGTATCGAATCCACAGGGAGGCGGTAGTAATCTAATCTGTTAAACTAAGCTTGTCTCTAAAGTAACAATTTTGGGGTTTTGAGATTTGTGTTCTAAACTAATGGCAAACAATAACAACAACTAAAGTAAACAATAACAACTAATAACAATAATAATAACAACTAATAATAAGCAATAACTAACTATAAGCAATAACAAACAAATAAGGTAGAAAACAATGAGATTAAAAGTCTAGGGTCTCAGGTTCACTAGGATTATTGTTCAGGGATAGGGATAAAATCAACTATCATGCAATAAAGTTATCTAAGGTCACAAGATCGGTCGATTCAATTATGCCCTTTAGATCTACAATTTAACATGCGATCGCTATCATTAAACGAGTTCTATTCAATTATCGTAGCCGATCTTAGTCTTAACCCGGTCGGTGTCAATCCTAATTCGCGAGACTAGTTAATTAATCCTGGCCAGTAATCAAACAACTAGAATTAAAACGATAATCAAACGATAACCATGCAATTGCAATTCAATTAGTTAATCTACCCCTTCTAACAATCCTAGATCCCCTTTCAACCCTAGAAAGGAATTTAGCTACTCATAGCGATATAAATAACAACAATAATAATTAAAGTAAACATGATTAACAACAATGAAAGGATGAACAAAGAATAAATAAGGAACAAGAAGGTAATTAACTGAATAACAAGAGAAAGATTAAGAATACCGATTACAAGCTTGAACTAAAGACAATCGTCTTTGATGAATAAAATCCGGAGGCAAAGTAAACTAAACTAGGGTTTCTGATTTACAGCATAAAAGTATTAAAAAGCATAAGGAAGCCTCAGAAAGTATATCTAATTAAGAAAGACGAGCTTTCTTTTTATAATACAAAAGATCCTACTAATTAGGTTAAAATTAAGGAAAATATGAAAAACCGCCGAAATATTGACTTGCTCGATCGAGCAAGGGCCTTCTGCTCGATCGAGCAAGACCTGACCACGACTCGGTCGAGCAGTGTTGTTCTGCTCGATCGAGCAGACCTTCATTTAGCTTCGTTTCTTCATTTTTCTTCCTTTCTTGTCTTTCATTCTCGATTCTTCTTGATTCTTCTCGATTCCCGTGCTTATCTTTCCACGATCCCCCTCCGCCATGCTCCATATCTACTCAAAAAGCTCCAAATGCATCCAATCTGCATTAAAACATAACAAAAGCGGCAGAATCGATATTCTAGCTAAAATAGCATAGAATAAGCAAGGAAAGACGGTAAATCGAGTTAAATGTGTCTAAGGGAGGCATAAAATATGTATATAAATAATGATCATCAAACTCCCCCAAACCAATCCTTTGCTTGTCCTTAAGCAAAGCACTCGACACATACAAAGACAAACATACAAATGGTGAATGAAAAACTCAAAGCTAATGTTAATGCACATACAAATCCCAAGCTATCCATATCTATAACAAAGTAATGACCAAGTTGTACCATTAAAACAAATTCAAAGGTACGGGAAAGTAGAAAACGCAGCTCATATTCCAAGATTTTACATGATACCGTAGTATAGACAAAAACAAAATACCTTTCAATCTTGCAAGGCTCAATTTGTCGGATTCTAGCGGATTCACTCATGCACTCATAAGTTTATGTAAAGGTGAGTTTTGTGAAGATAGAAAGAAATAGAAACACTCACTCAACTTATGAAACATGCATGCATTCTAATGTGATAGTAATTTCCCCAACAAATACGCATTCGCTATAAAGTACATGAATCAGGACAAAAAGGAAGGCTAATGGGTGAAGGTAGAAATGGATTGTGCCAAGGCACGTTTGGAAATGTGGGGCTAAGACCGGTAGTCGCAGCGATACGTACCAAAATAAATCTACAAGACTAGTACAAACCAACACCAACTAGAGAAATCATCTTAAACTTTGACAACGCAAGAGAGATATCAATATTGCTCTCTGAAAAATGAATTAGACTCTAATAAATTCCCTTTCATTTTCCCTTGAATAATTCAATGAAGCAACATATTTTTCATTCTCTTTTTTTTTTTCTTTTCTTTTCTTTTTCTCTTCTTCTTTTTCATTTTTTTTTCAAATCAAATCACTACTACAAAATGATTCTATTGCAATACTTGAAAAATGTTGCATATTGCCCTTAAAATGTTGCTTTATGGTTTAAGCAACATTTTTTAACGCGCTGCTTAAAGTCTCGTTGCAATAGCTTATTGCAACATTTTTTGCTCAAATGCAACAGTTTATAAAAATGTTGCACTTATCTACTTTATGCAACACTTTTTTTAGAAGTTGTTGCAACACTGTATATTTACAAATGCAACATTTTTCCCCTTCCTTCAAAAATTTGGCAACACTTAATTTACCACCTAGTAACACTTTTTTTTATCCGAATGACGCGTAGAGGCAACACTATTTTAGTTCTACTGCAGCATTTCTAACTTTTACCAAAGGCAACACTATTTTATATCTGGTGCAACTTTCTTTAAAATGAATTTGCACATCTTTTTTGTACTGCTACAAATATAATACACGGATACACGATAGATCCAAAAAGTATCATTAATTGATATACAAAAACTCCTGTTTATTACAATATCCAAAAATCAATATCCATTTTCTGTATTACATTTTTAAAAAATGTCAGAAAGAAAAAAAAAAAGCTAAATACTTGATTTCCAAACGCAATTCATCAACAAAATTTGGATTCATCTAACGCTCCATCGGTGTATTCCAAAACCTATGACAAAAGAAACAAGATTTTCCCTTTGATCAAGCAAAACAGATTTGCAGGTCTTTAAATCAATCACCAAGCAGCAGAAGTTGAGGTTGAGGCTGAATCCTTTCATCTTTCTTTATGTCTCGTACACCTAGACATTTATACATTGTGTCAATCAAAATGATCATATTATGATTAGCTATTCATATATACTGGTTGAAGAGTGATGTGCTAAAAGAAACTTACACTAAGCAAAGTGAGGAAGGTTTTACTAAAGTAAATAAAAGGTCACGTGAGTACAAAGCCGCAAACAGGAGATATGAAAGTAGTCTACTAAATGATCTTATAGGAATAGTAAAATGGGGTAAATGCTTAGAGACGAAAATAAAGAAACGAAATTTTACTTCGGCTATAACACCATCACCACCGTCACTGTGAGTTATCATGAATTATCTCTTTTTTGTGTTCCTTGAACTCGCATTGTATTTCTTCACAAGTCGTCTGAAATAGGCATATTAAGATTACATATTCTCCTAAAGTCTTAATTAGTAATTACACTTACATATATCATTTTCCCCAACGGGGTCATTGAATTAATGGGGTTTATCATTTGACAACAGAATACAAAAAAAAAAAAAACATTAGCACACTCAAATTTCACGTGATATCAAAACCCCAAACAAACAAACCAAACTTCATAGTTTTGAACGACCGATCTGTGTAACCTAACTAATAAAGCTCGAACCTTTAATAAATGTTTGAATTTTAGGGCACATTACCATATAAAATCTACAAAGACGTGATTTTAGTTGAAAACTCATTAATAACACCCATCTTCTAAAGAATAAATCAGACCAACAATCATAGAATCAAAATTCAACCTAATATTTCCTGACTGAATTTAAAATAATATTTAAAACCCTTTTACCATATCCAAGTATTACAAAACAAAAACACATCACTCATTCTTTCAGTGTAAAGTAAATATTTAAAACAAATTTCAAATACGACGTAATAAAGTTGCAATATCCGCACATCCTAACTCATGAATCTCTATAACAAAAACATGGACTAAACAGAAAATGGTATTACGAATGAATGACACACCTTGCTTTAAGAAGAAAATGGATTATAAAGACTTTTAGACTATTGTAGCCGCAGTAAATAAAAGCAGTAAATAAAATTATCATTCTGAGAGGAAAATTGATAGTTTATTAAAATGTAAGATAGGCAATTAAAGCAAAAGAAGTTGGAGAACAAGCAGTTGTTAAAAAAGTAGTACCATGATATATCGTTGGCTTGACCTCCTGCTTGAAAAAGCTTCATCTAATCATGGAATTGGCCATGGATGTCACCACACACACACAGTGACTGAACTATTAACAGAATGCACATTTGACTCTTCAAGGAGAATATCTTTTACCTAAAAGATAGTCAATCAGTATAAGAATCGCATCACAGTACCGTCAACAGTATGGCATAGGTCTAACACACTTGCTCTAGTTAATGGTGCCAATTAGAAGGATAACTAACTTCAAATTACCTTTCAATGGGCATAACGTATACCTATAAGCAAGCTATTGTCACTAAACACCCACCAACGGTTGTATAACAAACAAATACAATAGGGTAACTAGTCTCCCTACAAAGAAGATAAGCATGATTTTGCATTTTCTTTTGTCTTATGGATATTCAACAAACTGAATTCCCTTACTCAATAGAAGAATGAACCCATTAAAAGAATCATTAACATAATCAATACAAGTAACATAATCACTAAATGAGCTCAGAAGTCACAATGAAACTAACAACAATATATACTTAACATTAGCATAAACAAAATCAAATAACCATGAAATTTGTAAATATGACTGAGTTATCAAAAAATGAATTTTATGCCCAAAAGTATCACTGTGTCTCAAATTAATTAGGGGACGTTCACGCCCAGATTATTGAAAATCCCCAAATAGTACAAACCCTAATTTACTTATTTTAACATAAAAGAATAAATTACTCAACATTATAACAACATAACCATTGTAAATTATATATATATATATATATAAGACTAATTTAAACCTTAAAATAACAATTAACGATTAAAATTGAATTGAACTAAACCTTGCGAAATGCGAGATCCGAAAGACGAATAAAGGTGGTGGCGGCAGGATAGAGTACTGGTGGCGGTAGGTGTAAGAAAGGTGGTGAAGGAAGAAGAAACGTGGCGAAGGAAGAGCGGTATGAGGTGGTTGTGGCATGGGTGCGTTGGAGAGGGACATCTCGACAAGGTAGATGTCGGGTTATTTTTGGGGTTCTCTTTTACTTCTGCAAGTATGAAGGAGGGGTGAGGAATTGAAAGAAATAATGGGTAATGGGCTGTATTAATACTCTTAAGTCTAAGTTATATGTACGGAGCAGTGTAAAAGATCACTCAAACTTCTTTAAGACGGAAATTCAGATCAGTCTTATAAATTTCATTAAAACGAGACAAATATCATACGATATGAACACGTAAGATAAATAATTTGCTTTTCATGATGCAATTTGCTTTTGTCTCATTGATTCTATATATTTGATCAGTTTTAAGTTTAAGACAAATATGTCCGTCTTAGATGAAAATTTGTCATAAAAATATATTGCCGACTGAATAATAATGGTTGGCAAAATGGTAAGTCGGTCAATAAAAACCGACTCATTAATAATATCATCAACTAGAACTGGTCAAACATAAGGGCCGACGTGGCGCCACCAGGCACTCTATATCAGCCTAGTATATTATAAAAGTGTTGCTAGTATATTAAGCCCGGTCCAATATTCAGGTCCTCTATCCCAGCCATGCTTAATCAGTCGGTGGTTCCAGGTCTAGTTTAAAACCTGTCCCACCCCAAACTCGGACCCGACCTAAGACCGCCATAATCCCCCCAGCCCCTTGAGTCACATTTTTCCCGGCCTAACTCCTCCCGTATATGAGGCCAATTTCGGGTCCCCAAGTCCTAGCCCAACCCACCTGTTTGACCAGCCTTATTCAACCGTCATTTTATTCAAACGGTAAATTATCAACCGTTTATATTCTACCGACTATTTCTGGTCAGTATAGAGTTTTACCTACCAAATTATGTCCGTCGATATTTGATGCTAACTGATAGTGTATATTATATGGAGTAATAAGTTTAAGAAGTCACTAATTGCAACATATATCATAAAAGTGTTACTAGTACATCCACTAAGTGCAACACTTAAAACAATAATGTGTTGGAGTAGGTGTCCTCCACAATAGTGCGCCACATGATAAATCTTATTAAGGAATATAATTGGGATATTTATTGACTATATATATGATTAGTCAGTTGATTAACGTAAATCAATAACGGTTGGCTAACTAGAGTTTGACGTTATTGTAGTTTGACGGCGGTGATCAACTGATCCCTTTCGGTCACACCTAAAGGATGAAATCCAAATAGTAACTAATTATTTGTATACGATACAGTTAATTAGTACATTACATATATTCGATATGTACGAGAGTTAATTGTTAGAAATTGAGTTAAGAACTCAAATTCGATTAAACTTATTTTTCAATTATGCGATAATTGACTAATAAATTTATATCTTATTTTAATACGATTAAATAAGAGTTAACTTAGTAATTAATCGTTAAATTACTAAATTAGTTGAGGTTTTGAGATAGAGGTAATTAGCTAATTATATTTACAAGGAGTTGTAAAATAAATTAACTAAGCATTGTGGGACCCATTATATATTGATATAATGGTAAAATATTACTTCAAATGTTAAGTACATATTATTTATTTAATTGAGTCATATAATTGTTATATGATCAAATTAACACTTAATTATACAAGATAATTAACCATATGATCAATAAGTATTTGTGAGACAAATATCAAAAATCAAAATGGACCAAACTAGGCCATTGTGGCCGGTTGGATTGTAGTTAGAATGGTGATGATTGTTGTTCTTGTTTATACTCTTTAGTTACTAATTGAAAGTGACATAACAAGTAGAATATAATCATCACTTATACTACAACACTTCACCCTAATGCATGTGACTAAAATAAGCAATATGAGAGCCTTGTAGAGCTCACCATGACCGGCCATATTGCCTATAAAAGGGCAATATGGTTGATCATTTTATTCATTCAATTCATGCTTGTTTTCCTTACTTCTCTCAAAACTCATCTTCTCTCTAAAAAACTCTCAAATACTAATATTTACTAAGTATTACTAGTGTAGTAATATAGTCATAATATTAGTAGTATAATATCTATCTTATTATCTAGTTAATAATAAGGGTAGATTATTTGGGTTAATCTTGGTGCAACTTAGAGGAGATCTTATACTTTGGAGATTACTTGTGTTCATCCATATTTGTAGCTCAAGAACAACAAGAAGGAGTTCTTGTTGTGCCCTTATATTTTCCATATCAATGTGAGGAAATTTCTTCTCTTATATAAATGTCTTTATATTTGCATGCATGTTACATAGATCATTAAATACTAAATTAACAAGTAATTTAGAAACTAATTAGAGGAGTCTAATTAAGGTCTATGGACTTTCATAATGTTGCTACAAGTAGAGATAATATGCAACAATTTTACGCAAATGTTGCAATATAGAGTTAGTGCAACATTTTTGTGATAAGTGTTGCTTAGAAAATATCGCTACTATAAATTGCAACAAAAATAATAAGTGTTGCAAGCGAAATGTTGCAATAGAGCCATATTGTAGTAGTGAATCTTTTTTTTTTCTTTCCTTCATCATTTTTTTTCTTTTCTTTTGCTTCACAACTTTTCTCAACAAAGGGAATAAATGACACAATTGTCAACACACTTGCTACACCCAATTGATATTCTTTTTTCAGAAATCCCGACCCAACCATAGTAGACAAGTAGATAAGAAAAACATGCAACTGCGACTGTCCCAATAAGGTAGGCAAATTATAGGAATGTAGCTATTAGATAGGTTATGAAACAGGCTACAAAGGCTCAAATGGGCTAAACATAGAGAACTCAATAATAAGGGTATAAAATCAAGTCTTTTTGGCTATGTGAGGCTTATTTGAACAAAAAGAACTGCCTTTCATCATGCACTTATCAAACGAACGCGTATAGTATCAAGAAACGAATGTCACACTTATGCAATTTGATGTTACACATTCCACAAGGAGTCCCACACTCAAGCCTAAAAACAATGAGACCAGTTTATTGATGTTCCTGGCCTAGGAAGCTCTAAAGACCTCAGAATTTTAAGTGGTTTACCAACAAAAATTGCCAAATCTAATTAGCATAAGGTATGTCAAAAACGGTCAAGACTTGTACTATGAGCTTTGTTTTCAAAAATTAGCAAGTCAAAACAATGTACATGGATAACTCATTTGTGATTCAAATGCAGAAACAATGCAAATTATCATCATTGTAATTCAATTCACCAAGACTCGACCTAATAAAATGAAAACATGTTTTTGGATTTTGTAAATTTTTCAATTTTTATGATTTTTTTTTTCTTTTTAAATAAACTAAACACACAACTGAAATAAAGACTCTCCCCCAAACCTAAATGTCACAGTGTCCTCATTGTGACGCTAACAGCACATCAATCACACAACAACCAACATCAGCAACCTAAAGGACACAACTAACAAAGGGAAAAGGGGAAATAGCGAAAAGAAAATACAATAAAAGAAAGTACAAGGATAGATAATACCAGCTTATAAGCATAGGTTCCCCCAAACCAGCTGCAAAATGGGGGTGTAGTGACAGCGGCCACTACTGCGCCTGATCATCATCATCATCATCATCATCATCATCATCTCCCCTCCCAGCAGAACTAGAAGAAGAAGCCCGAAACGGGTCACCAAACCCACCAACTGGAGCATCCGGTTGGATAGGAGTATACCAAGAACGACCCAGGCAACCATAATCGTGACTAAACTCCTGGGAAAACTGCTGAGGAGTCACCCCATAATTATCAAACACACCAGTCTCATCACCCGGACCTCGGTAGTAGCTCGGGGGAGTCCAACCAGCAGTGGCATTAAGATCGGTCCGCATGAGGTTCTCCCAAAGTCCCCTCATCACCAAGTCATTGTTTATTCCTTGGTGAATCCTAATCTCCCTCTCTAAAGCTGGATCATAGGTGTAAGCAGGTGGAGGGTAAGGTTAAGGAGCTGGGGTGGGTGTAAAGCGTGGAATCGGGGTGGTGGTAGCCTGAGTAGAAGTAGAAGGAGTGATCCGCCGACGAGGTCGACGGTTCTCGGCTAAAGCAAAAATAAGCTCAGGTGGAACCACATAAGAACGAGGAGGAGGGGTAGGTCCAGTCTCAGGATCATGGGTAGACAACAGCTCCGTAGAAGGGAGACGGTTATCGGTATCAGGAAGAGCTATCCACTGGGTCCTCCGTACTCGCCACTGAAATCTATCGTTTCCTAACGCATTTATCCAGCAAAGGGTGTGGCGCAAGTACTCCTCGTCCACCCTAGAGGCATGAAGCGGGGTCATTGGTATGTAGTTACGGTCTCCCCCAAACCCAGTAAGTCTCCTAACCAACCGAGTGTCCCAGGCACCACAATCTAAGGAATGTTGGGTAGTGGAAGTGATTCTCCATAAAGCAAAACACACCAAACCAACCGGATTGAAATAAAAATCATTCTCATGCATGGGGTTGAGGGAAGACGCAAGTAACAAAACCTCATGAGAATTAAGCTTACTTAGGTCCTTCCTAGCAAATAAAAGGAGGCTAAAGAAACGCAAAAACAACCTTAGACAAGGATGTTGTAATCATTGACCGCCATAGCATTGTGGGAAATAACTGTTTACATCCCCTTAGAAATTAGGATTATAACAAAATTATATAATATGAATTGTAAGTCATTAATACGAAAACGATATAAAATATAGAGAAAGCGAATTTAACCTTTGGTCCTAGCAAAATTCGGCCTAAGAACAGATATCAAAGTAGATATCCTCCTAATCGTCTCACCCAAGATAGATCGAGATATGCCCTTCCTTTTGCTAGAAAGATGATTAAAAGTTACAGTTAACTTTTAGGTTTTTGTAATTTTGAGTGATGGAGGCACAATTGAGAGAGAGTAGAAAATTAGGTTAGAATTTTCTTTTCCCCCACCTCTTCTCTCACGGCACACCTAGGTTATTTATGAGGAGATTTAGTCTTCTCAAATAACTACCCATTGACCGGAAAAAACCCGAGTGTATCTGGACACTTTTTCCGGTCATTTTAGCTTCCAATATAATGTAATATATTATAATCGTCATTTGTCAAGGACCGACATTATAATACAACATTAATTATAAATATCCGTATATTTATAATTTGCCAATTAATTAT
>JAIUZE010018722.1:0-36257 GCA_022085475.1 Heliosperma pusillum
GAAATTCTAATATGCGAAAGGAAAAGGGGGAGAATTTTGTCGCTGAATCGTCTAGGATGTTGCAAAAGCTGATACGTGTAGTAGATCTTAGGAGGCACATTATTCACATTTTTTATTAAAAGAAATCACAATCCTTTGAGGATGTTGTGCTTGCCTGCAAAAGCTAGTACGGTGGAGGTGTACATTTACCATATCACTACTGTACCCATTTGTTATCACCAAATAGTAATTTTATATCTTTGGCTTCCGTTGTTCTGTAGGCATGCCTGGTATGACGGCCTATGCTGGTTTTTATGAGGTTGGGGCACCTAAAAAGGGAGACCGAGTGTTTGTATCTGCTGCATCTGGGGCAGTCGGGCAGTTGGTTGGAGTGTTGGACAATTTGAAAAATTAGCCGGTTGCTATGTTGTTGGAAGCGCTGGGAGCAAAGAGAAGGTATGCATTCTATCCCCGGGCTCTACTATTTTGTTTAATGTTGTTATACCCATGACTGCGGCTTAAGCTTAAGTGAAGTGAATAGTTAGTTGACGTGCTGTTGTACGGAATTTGTACTATCGATACGTCTACCCTGAAGATTTTTTTATAGTAGTACGCTTCTAATAAAATTAAAAACCTACTTTTCTTTGGTACTGCTTTATGACGGAATAAAGCAAAATTGTTGTTTAAACCTTATTCTCAACGCCGATTTTCATCGAGAGTCATCATGTATCCCATTCCCCACCATTTACAGTTACCCCTAAGATATTTGGGTATTTATGTTGATATCGTGTTGATATTCAAGATTGTTCATGTGATTCTCATTTCCCTCATATTTGGACATTAGGTGGATCTATTGAAAAACAAATTTGGATTTGACGAGGCATTCAACTACAAGGAAGAGGAAGATTTGGATGCTGCATTAAGGAGGTAAGATCCTCTTTATTCAACTATAGGTTTCCTCTGCTCACTTCTGCTTATTGTGAATAGTCTTAGGTTCAAGTTACTGACTAGATTTGATATGTTTAGGTGTTTCCCTGAGGGCATCGACATTTATTACGAGAATGTGGGAGGGAAGATGCTTGATGCTGTTTTGGTGAATATGAGAATCCATGGTCGTATTCCTGTGTGTGGATTGATCTCGCAGTACGATCTCATGGAACCTGAAGGAGTCCACAATCTATTTTGCCTGATCACAAAATGTATCCGAATGGAAGGATTCATGGTTAGCGATTACTATCATCTTTACCAAAAGTACTTGGAAATGATCTTACCACACATCAAGGAGGGCAAGATTTCATGTGGAAGACGTTGCTGAAGGTTTAGAAAGCGCTCTTTCGGCTTTGGTTGGTCTTTTCTCTGGGAAGAATGTTGGCAAGCAACTCGTTGTCGTTGATCGCGAGTAGTTAGTTACTAGGAAGTTTAGTATTTTTATTTTTTATTATGAGTATGCAAATGTCATTTGAGGGCATTTGTTTAGTATTTTTATTTTTTATTATTTGGTGTTTGGATTGGTGATGCATCTTTAGGTTCTTGTACGATGAACTCTAATACGTAGGGCATGTTTTGAATAAATTTACCTCTATAATGGTATTCCGTTTAAGTGTGATATGTCCAAGGTTTGCTCCGGGAGAGATGCTAATTTTCCGATCCCTTCCTCTAATTCTCGACCTTGGATTATATATTGTTATTGTAGTTTCATATACGGTCATTCGACCCAACTATCGTAGGGGATATCTATTGCACTTCTCTCCATCGTCTCTCTTAGAAAAAACCCCTAAAAATAAACTCTGATACCACCACCCTCCCCTCGGATCCCTATCTTCATCTGCTCAGTCGCCGAAGATTGAGTCTACTTGTGGTCTATCTTCGGCGACCAATCTTCTATCCTCAGTTTAACTAATTTTAAACCAATTTTACGTTTTATTTGGTTTATTTCTGGCGATTTTTTCGCTTTCTTCCTATATTCAATGATGGATTCTCTTGTTTTAAGGTTTGTTCGAGGTATGGGCAATGTTGGTAAAAATATCATTGTTGTCGCTTCTGATTGATATCACAGTTTCAGCATTATTGATGATCATTATTTATATACATATTTTATGCTTCCCTTAAACACATATAACTTGATTTACCGTCTTTCCTTGCTTATTTCTATGCTATTTTAGCTAGAATATCAATTCTGCCGCTTATATTATGTTTTAATGCAGATTGGATGCATTTGGAGCTTTTTGAGTTGATATGAAGCATGGCGGAGTCAGATCGTAGAAGGTTGGGCACGTAAGTCGAGAACGAAAGAGAAGAAATGGAAAAAATCGAAGAAACGAGCCTAAAGAAGGGATGCTCGACCGAGCATATTGCCTTGCTCGATCGAGTCGGGCTGAAGGTTGCTCGATCTAGCAACATACCCTTGCTCGATCGAGCAACCTAGTTTTTCGACGGCTTTTTCATATTTTCCTAAACTTTAACCTAATTAATTAGATTTTTGTATTATAAAAGGAAAGCTCGTCTTTCATGCTTTTTCATGCTTTTTATGCTTTTCATGCTTTAATATTAGAAACCCTAAATTAGTTTGCTTGCCTCCGGATTTTATTTATCAAGACGATTGTCTTTAGTTCAATTCAACTTGTAATCGGTATTCTTCAATCTTTCTTTGTTATTCAGTTAATTATCTTCTTGTTCTTTAATTATTCTTTGTTCATCCTTTCAATGTTGTTAATCATGTTTACTTTATTCATCATTGTTGTTATTAATATTGTTATGAGTAGCTAAATTCCTTTTTGGGGTTGAAAGGGGATCTAGGATTGTTAGAAGGGGTAGATTAATTAATTGAATTGCAATTGCATGGTTATCGTTTGATTATCGTTTTAATTCTAGTTGTTTGATTACTGGCCAGGATTAATTAACTAGTCTCGCGAATTAGGATTAACACCGACCGGGTTAAGACTAAGATAGGCTATGATAATTGAATAGAACTCGTTTAATGATAGTGATCGCAAGTTAAATTGTAGATCTAAAGAGCATAATTGAATCGACCGATCTTGTGACCTTAGACGATAACTTTATTGCATGATAGTTGACTACATCCTTACCCCTGAACAATAATCCTAGTGAACCAGAGACCCTAGACTTTTAATCTTATTGTTTTCAACCTTTTATTATTAGTTGTTATTGTTTATTATTAGTTGTTATTTCTATGAGTTGTTATTGTTTGCTATTAGTTACTGTTATTGATTGCTTTTAGTTTAGAAACCACAATTCAAACCCCGAAATTGTTACTATAGAGACAAACCTAGTTTAACTGATTAGAATACTACCGCCTTCAAGTGGATTCGATACCTTACTTACCGTTGACTATTAGTTAGTAGTGAATTATGTTTACTTTGATTAAGGAGACGCGACTTTACCCTTATCAAATTTGGCGCCGTTGCCGGGGAGGCAACAGTTTTCTGTTTGTTTCTACTTAGTTTGTCTTTTTCGTCTCAGGGAAGTTAAGTTCCTTGAGACAGTTATCAATCCCTCTCTTTAGTTTTTGTTTATGCCCAGGTGTTTTAGGTCCGTTCTCGTACCCTACGATTCCGAAACAGAGAAGACTCTCCGAGTTAGACGAAACTTTTGGAAGGAAATTCAAGAAGCGGAAGACTTGAGTCCGCTTGAAACAGTTTACGCCGAATTTGTCGCAGAAAAACTATCCTTAGAAGAGGATACACATATTTCTGCACCTACTACAACCATGCCTACGCTAGCCAACCATTCGGAGCCTACCGTTGCATCTATTCCCAAGGGATTTCAACTCCCTACTACGGTTAATAGCACTTTTGAGATTCGTTCATCTTATATCTCTTTGGTGGAGCGAAACATGTTTGGAGGAAGCCCCGCTGAGGATCCTGCTAAACATATGGAGAAGTTCACCAATTATTGTTGCTCTATTCCTTTAACGGGTGGGGTAACGCAAGATCAGATCAAATTGGTGTTGTTTCCCTTTTCACTACGTGACGGAGCAGAAGATTGGTTGAGTGGGTTAGATATGGCTGCACTTGGCATCACCGATTGGAACTCTTTGGCTTTTGCATTCTATAAAAGATATTTTCCGCCACAGAAAACCAATGCCATTCGAAGTCAAATCACAAGTTTCAAACAAATTCCCACTGAGAACTTCAATGAGGCCTGGGTTTGCTTCAAAAAGCTTGTCAAGTCTGTTCCATATCATGGTTTTGATACTTGGTTCCTATGCAACCAATTTTACAATGGGTTATATGATGATCAGAGAACATTGCTAGATTTTGCTGCCAATAGAAGATTCCAAAATAACACTATTGATGTTAATGCTTGGAAGTTAATTGATGAGATGGCTACTCACACTGCTGAGTATGGGAATCCCAGGGGTAATGCGAGGCGAGGAGGTTCGGACAATACCATTGTAGCTCAGTTGGAGGCATTAACTGCTAAAATTGCTGAGTTACAAACTTCAAAGTCCTTGGAAAATAAGCAAACGGTTCATGCCATGGTTCAACAAGAGCCAACCTGTGAAAGATGTGGTTCTATGGGGCATAATGCAGTCGAGTGTATGAGTACAGTTGATCAAGTACTTGCTTTTCAATCCTTTAAGCAAGGTACACCGTACTCTAACTTTTTTAATGAAAGGACGAGAGAGCATCCCAATTTCTCCTACCGAAGTTAGAATGTTCTTAATCCTACCCCACCGCCACCTCAGCAGCAAGGCTCCTCTTATGTGATTCCTCAGAATCGTGATTCCTCAGAATCGCAATTCCCAAGGTCATTATAACCGTTCAAATCAAGGGGGTAATTCAAGATAGTGGATACTCAAATTGCCCATAACAAGATAGTGGATACTCAAATTGCCCAATTGGCAATTCAAAATCCATACAAACAACCAGGTAATCTTCCTCCTCAAGGACACCCTCCACATGAAGAAGTCATTGCCATCACCTTGAGGAGTGGAACCCATTACAAAGGCCCTGAAATGATAGGGGATGAAACCAATGAAAGTATGGGAGTTGCTGGTCAAAGTTCGAAAAACAGCGAAAAAGAGGCTGAAAAGGGGGTTGCTCGATCGAGCAGTACCCCTATGCTCGATCGAGCAACCTATGAAAATTCTGAAAATTCTGCACGAAAAGTTCCTGAAAGTTGTTGTTCCGAAAACTCGATCGAGCAACCCATGATCAGGCCGATAAGACTTCTAATTCATCTTCAAAAGCTAAGGAAGCCGAGCCGATTGCCATTGCACTTCCCTTTCCGCACCGCCAACATAAATCCAAGCTTGATAAACAGTTTGGGAGGTTTATGGAGGTGGTCAAGAATTTGCAAGTGAGTATACCATTTACCGAGTTGATTACTCAAGTGCCGGCTTATGCAAAGTTTATGAAAGACATATTGACAAGGAAGCGGTCTTTCAATGAAGTGGAGACGGTTGCATTTACTGAGGAATGCAGTGCTGTGTTGCAATTAGACCTGGCAAACGGGTCAACCGGGTCGGGTTCGGGTCGGGCCAGTTCGAGTCGGGTCAGTTCGGGTCTCTCGTTGATTTCGGGTTAATTCGGGTCGGGTCGGGTCATTTCGGGTTTCGGGTTTGTTTCGGGTTTGTTGTCGGGTCCGTTTCGGGTCAATCGGGTCGGGTTATTTCGGGTCGGGTCATTTTCGGGTCAAAGAATAAGAGACAAAATGCCATTTTAAGTCTTTTCGGTTCAATTAAAGTTATGTTTTGTCGGGTCATTTTCGGGTTGAGTGGTTTTGGATCGGGTTATTTACGGGTCGGGTCAGTTACGGGTCAAGAAAGATCAGGTCATGTTCGGGTTGGGTCGGGTCTAATCGGGTTTCGGGTCACATTTGGGTGTTGTAGTTCGGGTCAATTTCGGGTCACGGGTCGGGTCATTCGGGTCGGGCCAATCGGGTCGGGTTGCTTTTGCCAGGTCTAGTTGCAATCCAGATCACCACCTAAGCTCAAGGATCCTGGGAGTTTTTCTATTCCTTGTAATATTGGTTGCTTAGCTATAGATAAAGCCATTTGTGATTTAGGGGCTAGTGTTAATGTAATGTCATTTTCTATATGTAAAAACATAAATATGGGTCAACTCACTGTTACAACCATGACCTTACAAATGGCCGACCGTTCTATTAAACACCCTTTAGGGATTTTAGAAGACGTGCCGGTTAGAGTAGGGAACTTTTTCATACCAGTTGACTTCGTCGTCTTAGATATGGCTGAGGATACCCAAATTCCTATCATCTTAGGACGACCATTCCTCCATACTGCGGGGGCGGTTATAGATGTTAAGAATGGGAGACTTACACTAACAGTGGGGGACGACAATATTACTTTCAACTTAGAGCATTCAGTGGAACACCCCATGCTAGAAGAGAGATGTCATAGGATCGATATTGTGGATTTGAATGCTGATGATTGTCTCTCTTTATGCTTGAATAGGGATCCTCTGAAGATCGCCTTAACTTCCAGCACTGCTAAAGCTGGAAGCTCACGGAGTAAGGAAACGGTTGAGATGGACATACTGATAACAGAAGAGTAATGCCAGTTACAAAGGTTGTATAGCTTAGGTAACCCCCATACGGTTACCGAGATCCCCATTCATCCTGACTGATGAGCAATAGTGACAGATGGTCACTACTCCCCCATTTTGCAGCTGGTTTGGGGGAGGCTATTATTCTATACAGCTGGTACTATCTATCCTTGTACTTTCTTTTATGGGATAATTCCCATGGTACCCCTGAGTTTTGAACAAATTCACGTGGTACCCAAGTTTTTAGGAATGTGTCCATGGTACCCCCCGACTTTCCAAAATGTGCACCATCTACCCTTAGGGTTTAACTCTGTCAAATATTGGTAACGGCAGAAAAATGTATTGACTTGTTGACTTTTTGGGGGGAACTTGAAAATTTTTGACCACCTCCATAAACCTTCCGAACTGTGTATCAAGCTTGGATTTATGTTGGCGGTGAGGAAAAGGAAGTTTAATTGCGATTGGCTCGGCTTCTTTTGCTTTTGTAGATGAAATAGAGGACTTATAGGCCTTATCATGGGTTGCTCGATCGAGTTTTTAGGAACAAGAACTTTCAGGAACTTTTCGGTCAGAATTTTCAGAACTTTCATAGGTTGCTCGATCGAGCAAGGGGGTGCTGCTCGATCGAGCAACCTCTTTTTCAGCCCTTTTTTCGCTGTTTTTCGAACTTTGACCAACAACTTTCATACTTTCATCTGTTTCATCCCTTATCATTTCAGGGCCTTTGTAATGGGTACCACTTCTCAAGGTAATGGCATTGACTTGTTCATGTGGAGGGTGTCCTTGAGGAGGAAGATTACCTGGTTGCTTGTGTGGATTTTGAATTGGCAATTGGGCAATTTGAGTATCAACCATCTTGTTATGAGCTATCAATTGGGAGATCTGAGCATCTTGCTTTTGCTGTATATATCATGATACTTTGCTGCAACATGACTTTCAATTCCGCCATATCATTACTTGGAGGTGGTGGAGGTGGAGCTTGTTGAAAGTTTTGGCCTCCTTGATTAGAACGGTTAAAGTTACTTTGGGAATTGCAATTTTGGGGAATCACATAAGAGGAACCTTGTTGCTGAGGTGGTGGTGGGGGTAGGATTAAGAACATTCTGACTTTGGTACGAGAAATTTGGGTGCTCTCCCGTCCTTTCATGGTAGAAATTAGAGTAGGGTGTACCTTGCTTAAAGGATTGAAAGGCAGGTACTTACTCAACCGTACTCATACACTCGACCGCATTATGCCCCATGACACCACATCTTTTACAATCCGACTCTTGTTGAACCATGGCATGAACTGTTTGTTTATTTTCCAAGGATTTCGAAGTTTGTAACTCGGCAATTTTGGCAGTTAATGCCTCCAACTGAGCTGCAACGGCATTGTCCGAACCTCCTCTCCTCGCATTACCCCTGGGATTTCTATACTCAGCAGTGTGAGTAGCCATCTCATCAATCAACTTCCAAGCATTAGCATCAGTAGTGTTATTTTGAAATCTTCCATTTGCAGCAGAATCGAGCGATGTTCTCTGATCATCATATAACCCATTGTAAAACTGGTTGCATATGAACCAAGTATCAAAACCATGATGTGAAACAGACTTAACAAGCTTCTTGAAGCGAACCCATGCCTCATTGAAGTTCTCAGTGGGACTTTATTTGAAACTTGTGATTTGGCTTCGAATGGCATTGGTTTTCTGTGCCGGAAAATATCTTTTATAGAATGCAAGAGCCAAAGAATTCCAATCGGTGATGCCAAGTGCATCCATATCTAACTCACTCAACCAATCTTCTGCCCCGTCTCGTAGTGAAAAGGGAAACAACACCAACTTGATTTGATCTTGTGTCACCCCACCCGTTAAAGGAATAGAGCAACAATAGTTAGTGAATTTCTCCATATGCTTAGCAGGATCCTTAGTAGGGCTTCCTCCAAACATGTTTCGCTCCACCAAAGAGATATAAGATGGACGAATCTCAAAAGTACTATTACCCGTAGTAGGGAGTTGAAATCTCTTTTGTGTTGTCAAGTTTAAGATGATTTCTTTAGTCGGTATTGGTTTGTGCTAGTCTTGTAGGTTTGTTTTGATAAGTGTCGCTGCGACTACCGGTCTTAGCCCCACATTCCCATACGTGCCTTGGCACAATCCACTTCTATACCTTCACCCATTAGCCTCCCTTTTTGTCCTGATTCATGTACTTTATAGCGAATGCGTATTAGTTGGGGAAATTACTATCACATTAGAATGCATGCATGTTTCATAAGTTGAGTGAGTGTTTCTATTTATTTCTATCTTTACAAAACTCACGCTTACATAAACTTATGAGTGCATGAGTGAATCCGCGAGAATTCGACAAGTTGAGCCTTGCAAGATTGAAAGGTATTTGGTTTTTGTCTATACTACGGTATCATGTAAAATCTTGGAATATGAGGTGCGTTTTCTACTTTCCCGTGCCTTTGAATTTGTTTTATTGGTAATAATTGGTCATTACTTTGTTATAGATATGGATAGCTTGGTATTTATATGTGCATTAACATTAGCTTTGAGTTTTTCATTCACCATTTGTATGTTTCCCTTTGTATATTGTTGAGTGCTTTGCTTAGGGACAAGCAAAGGATTGGTTTGGGGGAGTTTTGATAAGGGTAAAGTCGCGTCACCTGAATAAAAGTAAACCTAATTCACAACTAACTAATAGTCAGCGGTAAGCAGGGTATCAAATCCACAGGGAGGCGGTAGTATTCTAATCTGTTAAACTAAGTTCGTCTCTAAAGTAACATTTCGGGGTTTGAGATTGAGTTTTAAACTAAAAGCAATCAATAATAGCAATAAATAATAATAATACTAATAACAACTAATAATAAGCAATAACAAACTAATAAGGTTAAAAACAATGAGATTAAAAGTCTAAGGTCTCAGGTTCACTAGGATTATTGTTCAGGGATAGGGATAAAATCAACTATCATGCAATAAAGCTATCTAAGGCCACAAGATCGGTCGATTCAATTATGCCCTTTAGATCTACAATTTAACATGCGATCACTATCATTAAACGAGTTCTATTCAACTATCGTAGCCTATCTTCGTCTTAACCCGGTCGGTGTCAATCCTAATTTGCGAGACTAGTTAATTAATCCTGGCCAGTAATCAAACAACTAGAATTAAAACGATAATCAAACGATAACCATGCAATTGCAATTCAATTAATTAATCTACCCCGTCTAACAATCCTAGATCCCCTTTCAACCCTAGAAAGGAATTTAGCTACTCATAACGATATTAACAACAACAATAATAATTAAAGTAAACATGATTAACAACTATGAATGGATGAACAAAGAATACTTAAAGAACAAGAAGGTAATTAAATGAATAACAAAGGAAGATTAAAGAATACCGATTACAAGCTTGAACTAAAGACAATCGTCTTTGATGAATACAATCCGGAGACAAGCAAACTAAATTAGGGTTTCTGATTTAAAACATAAAAGCATTAAAAAGCATATTTTATGCGTCTAAGGGAGGCATAAAATATGTATATAAATAATGATCATCAAGAGTTTGATGATCATTATTTATATACATATTTTATGCTTCCCTTAGACACATATAACTGGATTTACCGTCTTTCCTTGCTTATTTCTATGCTATTTTAGCTAGAATATCGATTCCGCCGCTTCTATTATGTTTTAATGTAGATTGGATGCATTTGGAGCTTTTCGAGTTGATATGAAGCATGGCGGAGTCGGATCGTAGAAGGTTGGGCACGGAAGTCGAGAACGAAAGAGAAGAAATGGAAAAAATCGAAGAAACGAGCCTAAAGAAGGGATGCTCGACCGAGCATAGTGCCTTGCTCGATCGAGTCGGGCTGAAGGTTGCTCGATCTAGCAACATACCCTTGCTCGATCGAGCAACATACCCTTGCTTGATCGAGCAACCTAGTATTTCGACGGATTTTTCTTATTTTCCTAAACTTTAACCTAATTAATTAGATTTTTGTATTATAAAAGGAAAGCTCGTCTTTCATGCTTTTTCATGCTTTTTATGCTTTTCATGCTTTAATATTAGAAACCCTAAATTAGTTTGCTTGCCTCCGGATTTTATTCATCAAGACGATTGTCTTTAGTTCAACTTGTAATCGGTATTCTTCAATCTTTCTTTGTTATTCAGTTAATTATCTTCTTGTTCTTTAATTATTCTTTGTTCATCCTTTCATTGTTGTTAATCATGTTTACTTTATTTATCATTGTTGTTATTAATATTGTTATGAGTAGCTAAATTTCTTTCTGGGGTTGAAAGGGGATCTAAGATTGTTAGAAGGGGTAGATTAATTAATTGAATTGCAATTGCATGGTTATCGTTTGATTATCGTTTTAATTCTAGTTTTTTGATTACTTGCCAGGATTAATTAACTAGTCTCGCGAATTAGGATTAACACCGAACGGGTTAAGACTAAGATAGGCTACGATAATTGAATAGAACTCGTTTAATGATAGCGATCGCAAGTTAAATTGTAGATCTAAAGGACATAATTGAATCGACCGATCTTGTGACCTTAGATGATAACTTTATTGCATGATAGCTGACTACATCCTTACCCCTAAACAATAATCCTAGTGAACCTGAGACCCTAGACTTGTAATCTTATTGTTTTCAACCTTTTATTATTAGTTGTTATTGTTTATTATTAGTTGTTATTTCTATTAGTTGTTATTGTTTGCTATTAGTTAATGTTATTGAGTGCTTTTAGTTTAGAAACCACAATTCAAACCCCGAAATTGTTACTATAGAGACAAACCTAGTTTAACAGATTAGAATACTACCGCCTTCCTGTGGATTCGATACCTTACTTACCGCTGACTATTAGTTAGTAGTGAATTAAGTTTACTTTGATTAAGGAGACGCGACTTTACCCTGATCAATTATATATGCATAATAATGCATAGAATGGTATACAATTAAGTGCTTTGGTGTATGTCTGTATGATTGCGTAATCTTCGAATGTTACTTGTGGACTCAGGTGACATCCATATTATTAAGTTCTTATGCTTTGTGGTGTATGTGTGTGTTTTTTTTACCGGAATTTTGTGTGTAATTTGATGACTTATGCTTTGTTGTAAAAAAATCTAATAATGTCACTTGATTGCAAAATTTGAGTGTAATTTAAGCAATGTCTAGTTATTTTTGATACGTTTATTGAAATAGGTATGCTTCATTTAAGTAATTATAGACCAATACCAGATCATACAACTACAGAATAACTATCTACAATCTCATTTCTACTTTTTTTCTCTCACAATCGGTTAAAATATTATATATTCTCTCCTATTCAACGTATTCTTCCCCTTTTATTTTGGCTCTTAGATTAAGGAAATGAATTTTGACCACACAAAACACACTACTCCACACAATAATAAATTTAGACCACACAAAACACACAACCTCATATCTAAAAAAGGAAATAGGGAAGAAAACATGAATAACCGAAAAAGGAAATAGGAAACAATACTATGAAAAAGAGGGAGTATTTTTTTTCATTAACTTGTTATCTGACCCCACCAAAAATATATTAATTTATCTCATTACAAGGGGGTATAAAAGGAAAAAAGATGGAAGGAAATGAATATCCTCCATACAAATATACAAATATCGTATGCGAAATTAACAAAGAAAACAAAACTTAATTAAATAGAACACGAAATATGAAGATAAGGTGACACTAGTATTACATGGTATAATGACTACGAAATATTGATACTATCCTTTTACATACAATTACGTAGAATTAGGCATGACAAAACTGACCGACCTGAATACCCGACCCAAACCGGACCCCGGAACCCCGACCTCGAAATATGCAAGACTCGAACCATTACATTACGTATAAACGTCCAATCATTATCCGATAGTATGAACAATTGAACACCATTGGGTCAACTTGTACTATTCGCCTACTTCTACTTCTACGTGTTACATTTCACACCATAAAAGTATAAAACCATGCATCTATAAATACCCAACCCCTTTACCATATTTTAATCACACATTTCATTCAAACTTTTACAATTAAACCCACAATTCCCAATTAATTAATTCAACACCTTTCACCTTTGAAAGAAAAAAACAATGGCATCTGTAGTACAAGAAGTGAGGAACAAACAAGTAGTGCTAAAGAACTATGTTGTCGGATTTCCTAAAGAATCCGACATGGAAATTCGAGATTCCAAAATTACCCTCAAACTTCCAGAAGATTCCAATGATAGTACCAGTATTCTTCTAAAGAATCTTTACTTGTCATGTGACCCGTACATGAGAAGTCGTATGTCCAAACATGATCGTCCTACTTATGTTGAATCCTTCACTCCCGGCACGGTATATTATACTCGCTCCGTCTCAATTATTTATTTATCTTTAATACCCATGTCTTTATTTTCACGTGTTATTGCTTTTTATTTGTTTAGTTAATGTTGTCGTCAATTATTTGGTTAAATTGTTAATTCATGATGTTACTCTTTTATAGTATGATGTTAATGTCTTAAAAAGTTTTCCAATTTAATTTCTACTCGTTTCGTCCCAATTATTAGTTATCTTTTCTATTCTTTGTGAGTTTATTTTGATTAGAAATAAATAGATGATTGACGCGGATAGTTGAGACATGCAAAAAATGTGATTGGACTATAATAAAGTCTTGAGCTTTATAAGTTAAAGATTGTGGATGTCTCATTTTATGATTCTAATCGATTAATTAAGGTTCTTATTGGGCAATGTTTTACTTCGTCCGTCTCAGTTATTTGTTTACCATCAATTGAAATACCTTCACAACGAATGCAAAAGGTGAACAAATGACTGGGAGCATAAAAAGCGTAGTAGTAATTACATATTTGTGTAACAATGAAGTAGTTTTGTACGAAATGATGTATCCGAAATTTGAGTAAAATAACTTCAGAATATACAATACTCGAATCGTTTACATTCCTATGTACAAGCTGTTAAAAACAAGGGTGTGGTTTTTAAGTTGTTGATATCGCTGGTGTTTTGTAAATGGAGGGTTAAGGGGGTAAGGTTGCGTGCATTTGTATGTTATTGCAAGAATGCAAGCGTTGAGGATTGAAGGAGACAATCTTTATGGTCTCATTTGCTTCTTTGAGAGATTTGAATTAGAATGTCAAGAACTCGGGATTTTGTTAATGTGGCGGACTGAGTTGTGGGTTTGAGCGAGGGTAGGTATAAACTTATACATACATACACTGCATACACGTATGCGAACTTCTAGATGTATTCATAGAACTAGATATGGAGTATTGATTATCGTAGCCTGAACTCAAAAGGTGTAGATGTTCATTTTGAGTTGGTGTTGGACTTGTTTGACGATTGTGATTATGAATGTTTGCAGCCTATTACGGGTTATGGAGTGTCCAAAGTGTTGGAATCCCGTCATCCAAAGTACCAGAAAGGTGACCTAGTTTGGGGGTTTACTGGATGGGAAGAGTACACTCTTATCACATCATCGCAACAGGCACAGATGTTTTTCAAAATTGAGCATAAAGATGTTCCACTTTCCTACTACACAGGGATTCTAGGTACGCTTACTTGCGCTTTTTGTGTGTTATGATTTGATTTTATATGCATTTAGGCCTGTATAAGAAGAGATCTGAAAATCGAATTGGGCTTATGCAAGCGTCTTGTGAAGGTTCTCTTGGTTTCTTCTTTGAAGAACAAAATCCTTTAGTCATGCCATAGAACCTCCTTAGAGAGGTCCGAGAAAATTTTAATATATGAAGGGTTCTGGTTGATGCGGTGTCAAGATGCTTCTTGACCTGCTATACACTTGTAAGAGGTTGAGCTGGAATACTGAGATAGTGAGATGATAACGATTTGAATGATGCTATTAAGTTTTGTTGCTGATTATGAAAAGAGATTCGTAATTTAGCTATTTTTGGTCAGTGTGTAGTACTCGTAATTTCTAAATAAATAGGCACGCTCTATTAAAAAAATTGGTGGACGGTTGTTTTTCTAGCTTCTCCGTACATTTACTACATCACTAATTCAGTACTGTACCCTTTTGTTATCATGAAACTATAATTTTCTATCTATGTCGTTCTGTAGGCATGCCTGGTATGACAGCATATGCTGGTTTTTATGAGGTTGGGGTACCTAAAGAGGGAGAGCGAGTGTTTGTGTCTGCTGCATCTGGGGCAGTCGGGCAGTTGGTTGGACAGTTTGCAAAATTAGCTGGTTGCTATGTTGTTGGAAGCGCTGGTAGCAAAGATAAGGTATGCTACCTATTCACCATGCATTCTATCCTGCCAATGTTATTGTTTAATATTGTTATACCCATGACTGCGGCTTAAGCTTGTGAAGTGAAGCGAATTGTTAATTTACTTACTGTTGTACTGAGTGTATGTCTATAACTCTAGCCTGGAGATTTTTATATTACTATCCTGCTCTTCAAGCGTTTCTATTTCGAGTGGCAAAAAAAAGATAAGTGGTTCCATTCTAACTGAATCAAAGACCCACATATCTTTGGTACTACTTTGGCGGAATAAAGCAAAATTGCTCTTTAAACCAGTCTCAACCTGATTTTCTTCGTGGGTCATCCCGTATCATTCCCCGCCATTTGCAGGAGCTCCTGAGATATTTGGGTACTGATTTTGTTGCTGTGTTGCTATTCAAGATTGTTCATCTGATTCTCATTTCCCTCATAATTTGTCAATAGGTTGATCTATTGAAAAACAAATTTGAATTTGACGAGGCCTTCAACTACAAGGAAGAGGAAGATTTGGATGCTGCATTAAGAAGGTAAGATCCTCTTTCTTTTCTAGCTGTTTTTGTTCATTTCAGGAGCACATATCATTGGTATACTCGATTCCAGAAGTCACTATATGCTTTCCTTCGATAAAATGGACAACACCTTTCTCGGCCCTGCAATTATCTTGTTTATAAATCATAAAGGGTTGCTTATAACCCTCTGTTATTTGGGATTTGTTATATCCTTGACGATAGACTTGAGCTGCCTTACTTCTGCTTTTATTGAGAGCAGTCTTAGGTTCCAGCGATTGACTAAATTGATTTGATTTGTCTAGGTGTTTTCCTGAGGGCATCGACATTTATTTCGAGAATGTCGGAGGAAAGATGCTTGATGCTGTTTTGGTGAATATGAGACTTCATGGTCGTATTCCAGTATGTGGATTGATCTCGCAGTACAATCTCGTGGAGCCTGAAGGAGTCCACAATCTATATTGCCTGATCTCAAAACGTATCCGAATGGAGGGATTACTGGTTGCCGATTACTACCATCTTTACCAAAAGTACCTGGAAATGATCTTACCACATATCAAGGAGGGCAAGGTTTCATATGTGGAAGACGTTGCTGAAGGTTTAGAAAGCGCTCCTTCGGCTTTGCTTGGTCTTTTCTCTGGCAAGAATGTTGGCAAGCAACTCGTCGTCATTGCGCGGGAGTAGTTAGTTATTAGGAAGTTTGCTGTATTTTGTGAGTATGCAAATGTCATTCGAGGGCATTTGGTTTGTCTTTTTTATTTATTATTGAGTTGGATTGGTGATGCATCTTTAGATTCTTGTACAATGAACTCTGATACGTTAGAACATGTTTTGAATAAATTTAGATATGTATTGGTATTCCTTTCAAAGATGATATGTCCAAGGTTTCCTCTGGGTGTGATGCTAATGTTCCGGGTACGTTTAAATAGTGTCGCTCCTAGTCAGTGGCGGAACCAGGTTTTAAACTCTGGGGGCGAAAATTTTACGGGGAGGCAAACGACTAACTAAATAAGGCGCACTAAAAAAATCAAAAATTTTAACTCGAAAACATAAGCCGAATGACTAACTACATAAGTACATGCGGTGAATAGGTTAGAGACGAGTTCGTCGCTCGGCTCTGTAAATTTTGAAGGATGGTATTTGTTCGTGCATTTTTTTTTTGCCAGCCGAACGGATTGGCGGGTCAAATAGATAGCCTTGTAAATAAATAGTCTAGTCTCATGTAATAACAAAGAACGGGATGATTCATATTTATCTACTTAATGATACTCCAATAAAAAGGGGTTAAAAAGTTAGCAAAATGACCTTAAATAAAACTTATACTTCTATAACGAAATGAAGTTTAGAAGAAACGTTTTGTGTGGTTGTCTCCAACCTGAATCCTGACCACATTATGTGAGCCATATGGTATATTTAATCCCTCATCCCTCCGACACACCTTCGATACCTAGACGACCATCCCAAACCCAATAAGCGCCACTCCGCAATCCCGAAACAAGTGAAGACTCGATTTAAGATAAGAATTACAAAAAAAAGAGCACACACCTTCTACTCGAGCAATGATGTTTGCTTTCGTGGACAACGCCTCTCTACACAGTTGTTAGAATAAGAGCTTTACGCAGAGCCAAACTGGAGCTTTCCAAAGCCAACTCCATAGCCATCTCCATAACTAATGAGCCGAATTCGTATGCTCCCAAAGATAAATAATAAAGTTTTATTACCTTAAACTATATAGTAGAGGTAAATCGGGTGTCGAATCCAAAAGAAAGACTATGCAATCTAGTCTAATACTATTACCCTCCTAATATAATAATAACAATGATGATTATGATGATGGAACAAAACCTACACATAACCGTATAACCATGAATAAATGAAGTTGCGAATTCCGCGATTTGGCCGTCTTGCCCACCCTTGAGCGGCTAGCCCAGCGGCTGGTCGTGGTCTATCGCCCTTCTGAACTTGACGATGACTTTCCTGGAGCCTTAGGTGGCTCTCCTAGCTTATTCCTCTTACTTACTTCTTCTCCTTGCAAACTCCACTTCACTCGACCATCATCACCACTCACCGGCTTGACTCGGT
Source organism: Heliosperma pusillum (assembly GCA_022085475.1). Lineage (NCBI taxonomy): Eukaryota > Viridiplantae > Streptophyta > Magnoliopsida > Caryophyllales > Caryophyllaceae > Heliosperma > Heliosperma pusillum. The sequence goes on from JAIUZE010018722.1 coordinate 17,354, forward strand.
TTCCGTCTCAGATCTTTTGTTGGAATAATGCCTTGGATCTGTTTGAGCTAGGATTATGTTTTGGGCCTATGACATGTTATTGAGATTTTCTAGATTTTCTGTACTAGCTAGGTCTTAAAGAGTGCTATATAAACTCTCTAAGCCTAACCCTAGCAGTTATGCTATCATAACAATCTGAATTCTGAATCTGAAAACTCTGTAATACTCCTCAACATTAATAAAACTCTCCACCCTTCTGCCCTGTGGACGTAGCTAACACACTGTTAGTGAACCACGTAAATCTGTGTGTTATCGTCTTTATTGTTCTGTACTTGTTATTTCTCGTTTCTGTAATAAAAAACGGGTATCAGAGCCTTCGGGTTTCTGGATATCGAGAAGGATGTCGGCTATGAACGTGAAGATCGATCGCTTTACCGGGAGGAACAGTTTCAGTTTATGGCAGATCAAGATGCGAGCCTTGTTAAAGCAACAAGGGCTGTGGGCCCCGCTTTAAGATAAGAGGACGGACCCAATCACTGCTGAGATGGCCACGCTGGAGGGGAAGGCACACTCGACGATTATGTTGTGTCTTTCTGATGATATCATCACTGAAGTTGCGGATGTGTGGTTAAAACTAGAGAGTCTGTATATGACGAAGTCTTTAACTAATAAGCTGCTTCTGAAGCAACATCTGTTTAGTTTGAGAATGCAGGAAGGTATGCCTCTCCGAGGTCATTTAGATCAGTTAAACACAATTTTATTAGAACTGCATAATATTAATGTTTAAGCAGACGATGAGGATGTTGCATTGATTATGTTAGTTTATTTACCACTATCGTATGAGAATTTCGTTCAGTCTTTTAAAGTTGGTAAAGATATTGTGTCTCTAAAAGAGGCCAGATATTCTCTTCATAGTAGAGAATTGCGGCATAAGGCGGCTGGTATGGTTACTGATAATCATACAGCAGGATTAGTAGCCAGTGGGGGTTATGGACAGGGAAATTCGGGGAGGAAAAAAATTTAAGAAGCCGTCTTATTCTGGTTCTTACAGTTCGGCTGGGACTTCTGGTTCCAAGGGTCCTAAACCTATTGATATTTGTAGCTACTGTAAAGAAAAGGGGCATTGGAAATTTGATTGCCTCAAGAAGAAACAACAGAACAAATCTGGTATTGTTGTTGTAGCAAATGTAGATTCCGAGGAAGATGATTATGCTCTAGTAACGAATAGGGCCACGCATCACACTGACGTGTGGATTCTAGATTCTGGAGCGTCTGATAATATATGTCCGCGCAAAGAGTGGTTTATAACCTATGAACAGGTAGATGGGGGCACGATTTCTGCGGCCAACAGCGCGGTTTGTAGTGTAGTTGGAAACGGCTCGGTCAAGATACAAACACATGATGGTAAATTTTGTACATTGAACGAAGTTAGACATGTTCCACTAATGTCGAAGAATCTGATATTCTTAAGTACGCTGGACAGTAAGGGTTGCGGTTTTCAGGGTGAAGGTGGAGTTCTGAACGTCTGCAAGGGTTCTAATGTGATTCTGAGGGGTATCAAGCACAGTACTCTATATTATCTTCAGGGATCTATTTTGTCAGGTTCTGTTGCTGTTGTATCCTCCGATGTTGATAAAGAAGATTTGACTAAGTTGTGGCCACTTCGAGTGACAATGCGGGGGTCTCGGTATCCGTTAATCTGTTTGGGCTACGATTCTGTGTTGGGCCTATGGCCTGTTATTGAGCTTTTCTAGGGTTTCTGTACTAGGTCTTAGAGTACTATATAAACTCTTTAAGCCTAACCCTAGCAGTAATGCTATCATAACAATCTAAATTCTGAATCTGAAAACTCTGTAGTACTCCTCAACATTAATAAAACTCCCCTCCCTTCTGCTCTGTGGACGTAGCTAACACACTGTTAGTGAACCACGTAAGTCTGTGTGTTATCGTCTTTATTGTTCTTTACTTGTTCTTTCTCGTTTTTGTAATAACATCTTCTATACTCGAATAACTTGGTATAAATTAACCATTATGAGACAGAGCTAATTTCACACATGAATTAACAATTGGCATCATAACTCACCGTTTTTAGCTCTAGAATAAATACTACATCGAGCGTCTTATTGCGTACAAAACCCGTCTTATCAATGGCCATCTCTCCCATTCCCAATCCCAATGCGACGAGCCAGCCATGTCACATGCATCCCATGTGAGCATCTTACATGCACACTTGACCATATATAATCCATCTCGTTCAAGCCCCCAATACGATAGGTCCTTTGGTCTGTTCGAACTAACTCTTATAAGCGCAAAACGTTATCTTTCAAACGACAATAAAATAATTCAATAAAATGAAAATTGTTGTATATTACTTCAAAATCTTGTTTAACATGAAAGTATAAGTTTATTAAGACAAATGAAGTAAGTTAAATAAATGTCTAAGGACTAACAAAATATTTGTCTAATTGTCTTATACAAATAAGTAAGATGTTATTTTAGCCTAATCTTAAGATAAAATACCCATCTGTTTAGACATGTCAAAACATGACCCTATCAGTAAACTCGACACGACCGTCCCAGTCTTTTAGGGTCAAAGACTTGAAAATCTTGACTAGCGACCTGAAATGACCTGCTATTTTAGGGTCGAAACCCAACCCAACCCGTTTGGCCCGATGAATCAAAGATTAATCAAGAATATTATTAATATTTTAATATTATACTAGTTTAGAACTCATGCATTAATGCACGGTTTATATAGTTTTTTATTTTTTATAATATATTTAAATAATAGTGGTATCTCATTAATTGTTCATTTTTTCTAGTTATTTTATTTTGTTTCGAGAAAAAAAAAATTAAAACTGAAAATTGAGTAATATGCTAAATTGTATGTTTTTTTCAAAAAGTGTTTTTTATAACATAAAGATCATGATTTTAATTTATAAATTATCTCCATTTTTTTTTCGTCATGAAAAGAATAAAAACGATTTATAGTTTTGGTTATACGTAAGATGAGTCAGTTCATTATAATTAAATAATAGCATCACTAAATGATTAAGCAGTTATAGTTTTGTTTATATTGTATATTTTCAATAAAAGAACATAGTTTAAAGTTTTGTGAAAATTATATAATTTGATGATGAAAAGATTAATTTTAATGAAAAGATAATAATATAATGAAATCCATTATAATTATTAATTTCCTTGTTTACTTAATACAATTAAATTATCAATAGTTTTCTCATTTATAAAGATGCTTTTTGGAGGGAAAATTTGTGAGCTCACTTATTCTTTTAGTAGATAGGAGATTCGAAAAAAAAATTATATAACATTAATTATTTTAATATTTTAATTCAAACAAATAAATTAAATTTCAATTTTATATGAGTTTTATATCCTTATATAATAAAATAATTTTATTTCAATAAATGTCTTAATAGAATTTGATCTCTATGCTGACCCTAACTCGACCCAAAACATGTATGACTCGACCCGACTGAGCCGTTTGATAGGTGTAGCGTGGTTTACTCGATGTCGGCTATAGGTGTACACCGTCCTGCAGTTTCCAAAAATTAATTTTCTATTGACAGTCCACCGCCCTTCCATCCACAAATTATGTCAACACGCACTCTTTTATTCCCTCCAAAAATCTGAACAATTTTAATTTTCAAAATATTACCGTTATTCGTCCAATTTTAGGAAAATTTCCAATTTTCCGTATATAAATTTCCCGCGCCCCTCCTTCTAAAATTCACAAATCAGAATCCAATTAATTTCCTCCAAACCCTTAGAAATCCAATCAAAATTCCCTAATTTCTTCAATTCAACTCAATAAAAACCTAATTCGCCACTAACAAATTCCAATGGAGGCTATGATTGAAGAATACATAACCACTAGTTCCCGCCTCATCCAAGAATTCGATATCGAGTTTTCGAGGATTTTAATGGCGGATTACATCCAACAAGAACTCGAGTTTGTAAGTTACAATTCCAAGGTTGTTACTGAATTGAGGAAGGAATTGGTAGGGTACCAGATTGAGAGCAAGACCCATGTCGTCGATAACGGGACGGAGACTGATATATGTGTGATTTGTCAAGACGAATACAAAGAGGGTGATTGTGTCACGTTTCTGGATTGTCAACACGAGTTTCATCGTGATTGTGTTACGGAATGGTTAGTTGTTAACAATTCTTGCCCACTCTGCAAGTCTACTGGAGTTCCTCATGTTGGCCGTTAATAACAATGCCAAGTTTTAATCTTTAAGTCTGTTGTTTATGTAATCAGTAATTCGTAGTATTTTAAAATTAGTTAGAGAAGTAGTATTAGACTATTAGTCGGTAGTATTTGATTAAATTGATTGTAGTATTGAATGTAGTTTATCAGTAATGATTAATTGAATTTGTTGGTTGAAATTAATTTCAGAGTACAATTATGATTATTACTGTTTACTGTCGTGTCTCCAAATTTTCATTCTGCTGTTTGTTTGTTTGTTTAATCATTATGCATTTGATATTTCTGGCATGGATTGGAATATCGGGTCGAGTGTTGCGACTGTGCATGCATAAATTAGTTATGCAGAGTTAAGAATGTTATACTGCATTGCACAGTACAGAATTACTGAAAGTAGAGAAGCATTTGCTAAATTACTAATGCGTTTCAATGTCTCAATCTCCGAATTCAATAAAACGGTGCAATTCCACCTCGATTCTCATTACCAACTTACCGTTGAACCTTAAGAAACTGTGTAAAGAAGCTTTACTGGTTTATAGTTATAAATCTTGTGATGTTCTCCCCACAGGAATAAGAGGCTACATTATATCTACTCAATGAACTATGCTTATTATCGAGCAACACTCAGCCGTTATTACAGCTGAAATCTAATCTTAGTCATTACTGGTTTGACTACCCTTGGCCAAGCAGCAGCAGCTTCTGCTTCAACCTCGAGTGCCTTCTTGCTGACAGTCTGATGTATTTGAGGGAGCTCTTCTGTGAAGGCATTTTAAAGTTTGTTGACTCAAGGGCGGAGGTTTCCATTAATAAGGCTCGCAGTTTCTCTAGGGAATTCTTGTGCATCTTCAACATTTTCATAAAAGGCAGGTGTCGCGAGGGAGCACTTTCTAATCCTTCTGCAACGTCGTCTATATATGAAATCTTCCCTTCCTTGATGTGTGGTAATATTTTATCTAGGTACTTTTGGTAAAGATGTAGTTAATCAAAAACCGTGAGACCTTCCATACGAGCACCTTTAGTGATTAAGCAGAATAGATTGTGGATACCCTCAGAATCCTTCAGATTATATTGTGAGATCATTCCATGTACAGAAATACGGCCATGAGGTATCATATTAAGTAAAACAGCATCGGGCATCTTCCCTCCAACGTTGTCAAAGTAAATGTTGACTCCCTCAGGGAAATGCCTATGTATGCAAATAAATCTAATCAACTGCCTGAACTTATAACTATTCAAACTATGCAGAATTGTTTGGAACTAAAAGATTTAAACAGCAGCAACAATGAATTCCGAACAAAGGAGGAGAATTGCATACTTAATGATGCATTAGCTCTGCATTACAATAAACATGTTTGATTAGATTAGGTGTTTGGTTAGATTAGTTGATAGTCACCGAGATATGATGTGATGACATTGTTTCAATATCCTTTAGCATGCAAGTTTTCCACGGGGATGCTTAGCACCGGAAAAAGAAAAACAGAAACGATTCATCACTGACTAGACACCCACCTTATTAATGCCGCATCAAAACCTTTTTCTTCGTTGTAGTTGAGGGCCGCGTCTAATCCAAATTTATTTTTCAACAAATCAACCTAACAATGTCACAATATAAGCGGAAATAAGAACAATAATGACTGTGATTGTGAATGATGCCAAGGAATGTGCTTCCCTTATGGAGAATAGTGAAGGACTTGTCTGATGAGTGTGATTATGAATGTTTGCAGCCTATTACAGGTTACGGAGTGTCGAAAGTGCTGGAATCCCGTCATCTGAAGTACCAGAAAGGTGACCTTGTATGGGGAGTTACTGGATGGGAAGAGTACACTCTGATCACATCACCGCTACAGGCACAAATGTTTTTCAAAATTGAGCATAAAGATGTTCCACTTTCCTACTACACATGGATTTTAGGTACGCTTACTTGCGCTTTTTGTGTGTTATGATTTGATTTTATTATGCATTTAGGCCTATATAGGAAGAGACCTGAAAATCGAAGTGGACTTATGCAAGCGTCTTGTGAAGGTTCTCTTGGTTTCTTCTTTGAAGATCAAAAGCTTTAGTCCACTTCGATTTTCAGGTCTTCTCTTGGTTTCTTCTTTGAAGAACAAAATCTTTAGTCATGCCATAGAACCTCCTTAGAGAGCTCCGAGAAAATTTGAGTATATGACGGGTTCTGGTCGATGCGGTGTTAAGATGTTTCTTGACCTGCTATACTCTTGTAGGAGGTTGAGTTGGAATACTTAGATAGTGAGATGATAACGATTTGAATGATGCTATAAAGTTTTGTTGCTGATTATGAAAAGAGATTCGTAATTTAACTATTTTTGGTCAGTGTGTAGTACTCGTAATTTCTAAATGAATAGGCACGCTCTATTAAAAAATTTGGTGAATGGTTGTTTTTCTAGCTTCTCCGTACATTTACTACATCACTAATTCAGTGCTGTACCCTTTTGTTATCACCAAATAATTTTCTATCTTTGGCTTATGTCGTTCTGTAGGCATGCCTGGTATGACAGCCTATGCTGGTTTTTATGAGGTTGGGGCACCTAAAGAGGGAGAGCGAGTGTTTGTGTCTGCTGCATCTGGGGCAGTCGGGCAGTTGGTTGGACAGTTTGCAAAATTAGCTGGTTGCTATGTTGTTGGAAGCGCTGGTAGCAAAGATAAGGTATGTTACCTATTCACCATGCATTCTATCCTGCCAATGTTCTTGTTTAATGTTGTTATATACTTATATCCATGACTGCGGCTTAAGCTTGCGAAGTGAAGCGAATTGTTAATTTACTTACTGTTGTACTGAGTGTATGTCTACAACTCTAGCCTGTAGATTTTTATATTACTATCCTGCTCTTCAAGCGAATTGTTTAATGTGTTTCCGATTCTAATTGAATCAAAGACCCACATTTCTTTAGTACTACTATGGCGAAATAATGCAAAATTACTCTTTAAACCAGTCTCAACCTGATTTTCTTCGTGGGTCATCCCGTATCATTCCCCGCCATTTGCAGGAGCTCCTGAGATATTTGGGTACTGATTTTGTTGCTGTGTTGCTATTCAAGATTGTTCATCTGATTCTCATTTCCCTCATAATTTGTCAATAGGTTGATCTATTGAAAAACAAATTTGAATTTGACGAGGCCTTCAACTACAAGGAAGAGGAAGATTTGGATGCTGCATTAAGAAGGTAAGATCCTCTTTCTTTTCTAGCTGTTTTTGTTCATTTCAGGAGCACATATCATTGGTATACTCGATTCCAGAAGTCACTATATGCTTTCCTTCGATAAAATGGACAACACCTTTCTCGGCCCTGCAATTATCTTGTTTATAAATCATAAAGGGTTGCTTATAACCCTCTGTTATTTGGGATTTGTTATATCCTTGACGATAGACTTGAGCTGCCTTACTTCTGCTTTTATTGAGAGCAGTCTTAGGTTCCAGCGATTGACTAAATTGATTTGATTTGTCTAGGTGTTTTCCTGAGGGCATCGACATTTATTTCGAGAATGTCGGAGGAAAGATGCTTGATGCTGTTTTGGTGAATATGAGACTTCATGGTCGTATTCCAGTATGTGGATTGATCTCGCAGTACAATCTCGTTGAGCCTGAAGGAGTCCACAATCTATTTTGCCTGATCACAAAACGTATCCGAATGGAGGGATTCTTGGTTGGCGATTACAACCATCTTTACCAAAAGTACCTGGAAATGATCTTACCACATATCAAGGAGGGCAAGGTTTCTGATAAGTGTATCCCCATTTTAGCTCGATTTCCATACGATTTATGCACTTTGTTAAGTGATTAACGAGCTAATATTGCTATTCTAGTCGTTTTGCGTGTTTTGACTCGTTTTATAGGAAATGAAGCGATTTTGCTATATTTTCCTACTTTATGGAGCAAAGGCACTAGGATACGAGTTTTCAAGGAATTGATGATAGTCAGTTCACGATTTGATTACGATTCTGCTACATCCTTCCTCGAATGGACTTAATTTGGATTTTGGCTTTGAACTTTAAAAAGAAACCTCAACCCAAGTCAAGATAAGATCAGCCCAAGCCCAATTCCGTAGTGCATTGACCAAGACCAAGGCATAGGATTCCGTGCCTAAGATGAAAAGACGGAAAATCCATCTTACACAAAAACATGATCGGATTACCAATTACCCGATCGGGTATTTCTGCAAGTGGACGTTACTTGGCTCTTCTTCAACCGAGCTTAAATGTGTGATTTAATGCTTTGACTAGGGTACGAATTTGGACGAGGGATCAGCAGCCATGCAGTCCTATAAAAGCCAATGATCATCACACACAATTATCATCGAATTATCTATTACCATCTTATCATCATATACTTATCTCTTATCATCTTTTCATATTTTTTAGCACACTTTCTTACAAGTTTTAGAATATAGTTTATTTCTTAGTATTTCTCTAGTGTTTTCATAGCTTTTGTTATTGGATATTTGTTCTTACTTTTGTTCTTATATACTCATATTCCAACTCGGTAATTCTCTATCTTTTACTATGCAATTTTCATCATGAACTTTAAACTAATTAGTATTGTTTTCATATTGTTGTTGTTAGGAAATCAATCTAAAATTAATCTAGTTAAAACCGAAATATTATTTAACATGTCACATTATAATTTACCTAATCATGTAATCATAAAATTCATCACTAGAATCATTATTAATATAATCACCATAATCACTTTAGTATTTATATTTCATAGTTTAATTCCTTACATCTTTTTTCTTGTTAATTTACTTAATCACATAATCACATAAGTTAGATTAATTCTAATATTGTAAAATTATCATTGTGTAAATAAAATAATAGAGTTGTAATATTTGAAATGATTTACAAGTTAAATGAATTAAAAGAAGAGTAGATACCAATTGAACCATCTAATTGTTTCTTCCTTTAGTCGTGTCAAATTCTATAACTTTGTTTAGTGGGCATAAACAATTGTTTGTATTAGTCAATTTCTATCTTTATAACGAGAGTTGGGATGGGAATTAGGACTGCCAATAGGGGTTTAGTGACTTAACCATGCTGAAAGGACGTTAGGACCCACTAAAAGGTCGGTACGAATCCGATAGGAATATACCGCTACAAGGCCTAGACAACCATAGTAATTCTAATATTGGTATCTATGAGACTTTTAATTAGTTTTACATGTATTTCTCTTTCAGTCTTTCAATTTGATTAGTTAGTTTACTTTACCGTTTTAGATAGTTTATTTTATCGTTATCTAGTTAGTTTACTTTATCGTCTTTCCATTCTCGTTCTTAGATAGTTTACTTTATTATTATTATCTAGTTTATTAGTTTAGTTAGTTAGGCTTTCAATATTGTCATTTAATTATCGTCTTTAGATAGAATTTAGTTGTTGTTATTCGGATCAGAGGGTTTCCCCGATCGGGTACGTGACAACCCGATCGGCTAAGTATTCTGTTCTGAGTTTTTCATTTTCAATTTACCTATTTGTCATTTACATATCGTCATTTATATACTTGTCATTTTATTTTATGTTAATAGTTTAGACAACCACCTAAAGTGACTCGAACCTAAATGAAAATCAATCCATAGCAATTCATAGTTAACACGTACTCCCTGAGGATCGACACCCTACTTCCCTAATTACATTCCTTATGTTGTTAGCCTAAGTGCGGGTAATTATTTTTGTATCGGGACCGCGACATAACTCGACCAGTTTCATATGTGGAAGACGTTGCTGAAAGTTTAGAAAGCGCTCCTTCGGCTTTGCTTGGTCTTTTCTCTGGCAAGAATGTTGGCAAGCAACTCGTCGTCGTTGCTCGTGAGTAGTTAGTTATCAGGAAGTTTGCTGTCTTTTGTGAGTATGCAAATGTCATTCGAGGGCATTTGGTTTGTCTTTTTTATTTATTATTGGTGTTGGATTGGTGATGCATCTTTAGAATCTTGTACGATGAACTCTGATACGTTAGGACATGTTTTGAATAAATTTAGATATATATTGGTAAATGTTCCGGGTATGTTTAAATAGTGTCGCTCCTAGCCAGTGGCGGAACCAGGTTTTAAAACTCTGGGCCGTGAAAATTTTTCGGGTGGGGTGGTGGGGCAAACGACTAACTAAATAAGGCGCACTAGAAAAAATCAAAAATTGTAACTCGAAAACATAAGCCGAACGCCAATCTACATAAGTACATGCGTAGGTTAGAGACGAGTTCATCGCTCGGCTCTGTAAATTTTGAAGGATGGTATTCAGTGGCGAGCCTAGGATTTCCGAGGTAGGAGGCATAATTTTTTTTTTCCGAGATGTGGTTGTCTTATTGACTTTCGAAAAAGCCACATTTTTTAGCCATTATCATGACGAATGTAAGAAAAAGAATATTGAAATTATTAATAGAGTATTTCATGTATTTTAAAATTCTCCGATTGATAATTTTTCATATACTTCATAATCAATATCTATCTATATTATTAAATGAAACTTTTTTCGAGCGATTACAGAGTCTCCAACTTTTCGAAAAGACTTCAGCATTCCAAATTATACAAACTACCCATATAAATATATTCATGTATTTACATTGTACGCAAATTAGCATATAAAAAATTGGATGTATCCTACAACCTATAAAATACGGAATGTGATATAGAACTATTCCATATTTCCATGTTCTCACAAAAATGGTGATGCACTATAACACCTAATAATATAGTTAAATCTGAAGATAATAAAATTCTACCATGAAATTTAGATTGAATAAAATTAATGTACATAAACCTAAACAAACACTATTACCTTAATATGATTATATATATACATGTATTTTCATTCAAAAATTAATATTCACCACTCCATGTTATATTGTTTTTATTTCTGTTTCTTACTTTTGTTGTGTTTATTTATTTGAATCTTGTGGTTTAGATGTGTTTAAATCTTATTGTAGCATTAGTCTACACATACGTTGTTTTTGCTTTGAATCAAATTATTCATTAATGATTTTCTGACAAGTCTCATCTTATGTGTAGGTTAATATATATTACTCTGTATGATTCTGATGAAGATACAACGATCAATAATTATTCGGTAAGATTGCTTTTGAATTTTAACATAGAGTAGCATAAATATTTTATTTTCGGATTTATTGTGTACAAATGTAACTAGATAACTTTATTTTCTATGGATATTCAATACATCTCAACTAACATGGATTTAAGTTTGCATTAGTTTTTTTTTTTTTCCAGTAGTTAATTGAATATCACCTTTTTTGTAACTACTTCAATTCAGAATTTTTTTTGTAGTATCATTTAAGAGTCTCTCATATGAAAATCCGTACAATATTACATTGACGACATGGTCGACATCATCCAGATTAACGAAATTGTTGTTTTTTTGTTTTGGCAAAATTCCTTACCCAAAAAAAGAATTTGCACTTTTTACGACTGATAACTACTCTGTATTACTCTATATCAATATATAGTTACTACACCTCGCTTACAAGGATATAACAACATTATTTCTAAGCCTGGTGTTATAGAGAGTCAAGCTTCATGAAACACTCTCGAACAATATTGGAATCAAACTTCTATGAACTACTAATATATTTTTATTTTCAAATATTTAATTTGAATATGAGATAAAGTATAAAATATATTGTTAAAAAGAAAAAGATGTTGTACAGTTTATTAAAAGTAAAGAATAGAGATATGGAGATTTTTTCACATAGGACTTTTATCTTCCTTTGGGGCTATTCTTCTTAACTATTACGTATGATAGACTATTAGTAGTAGTATACTCTTATATGATAAGCATATAAAAGTCCAAATTTACTCCATATACATAGATAGATGGGGTTCTTCATGCTTATATATTAACCTGTTTTATTTATTACTAGGTGGAATACCCGTGCTACGCACGGGACATTATGTGTTTATCTACAAAATTATACTATAGTATATACTAATATTACTAATAATAACTATAATAATAAGATTTGTATTCAATAATATCCATGGAATGTTTACGATCATAATTAAAAATGCTAGCTAGATAACATCAATAAATTGATGACAATGATAAAACTTCTTGCAGCTTGTCTCATTGAAGTCGGGTAATATCCGTCACAAGCTGAGAACGGAAAGTGTCCCTCGCACAATTTGCAAGTGGTAAAGACAAATAGATATTGAATAAACACTTGGCCTCTCACCAACTGATAGAATAAATAGATTAAAATCATATTGATAGACTGAACCCCCATTTTCATTTTCAATCTCATCTCACTTTTCTTATTACCTCTTGATCAACCCTAAAAAAATCCCCAAATCAACTTTATCTTTCCATTTTTTCCTTTTCTTCCTTTTCCATTACTCAAGTGACTATAAGCTTCCCAATTCTCTGTTAGATTGATTTGGAAACTTATGTTCATTTCTCAGGTCACTATATACCCATTTCTCAAGTAAACTTTCCTTTTCCATTTCCCAATCTTCCGTCGGCTCAAATCGTTTATGCATGTCGTCAGATTACATCGTCGCCGACCACAATCTCAAGGTAACTTATATCCCGATAGAGTATCTGTTGATCTCAAGTTTGTTTTGCTGCTGTTTGTTCGTGTTACCTATCATTTTATTATGATGTTTTAGTGACATGCATGTGTATTGATTCAAGGTTTATTTCATTTGTTATCAAATTAGCAGGTTCATGATTTATCATACTGTCTGAATGATATTGTGAATGGCGATTGGGATTCTTCTTGTTGTCATAATCCTTCTGTTTCAGGTACCAAATGATTGAGTTTGTTCAGTTACTTTTTTTCTTGTTTGTTATTCATCATTGAACTTTAAGGATTGAATGTGTAATGAGTAGTTTTTTGTTGAATGGTACCTACGGGTTACGACTCAATGAGTCATGACTCATGTTTGTAATTATGGTAATCATAATAATGCTTTTTGGTTACTGATTTCGCTGTAGATAATGTTCATTTGAATTCATAATGTGAAACCTATCATAATCATTTGAATTTCTTATTATAATTTGAACTTTTGATCTCACCCATAAATTTTCTATCAATTGATGTACATGGTATGAAACTTTTACCTACTGGCCGCAAAAGTTTCTTCTATCTTACCATCAATGGATCACTTGTAAGCATATTTTTTAATCTCTCCCTCACGTTTATGTTGTCTTCCTCCTTTATTGAAGACCAACATTAATGACACTGTTTTTTTCAATTTTTTCATTAGGTGGGAGCAAGATATTTTGTTCTACTTCATTTTTCAATGCTCGTGAATTCAATTCTGGTTAACTTCGGTTGTTATTCAGGTGCGTTTTACTCTTTTCAGTCTGATTAAGAGCGTTGTACAATTTGTTCGCCTTTAAAAGTACCATTTTATGCTAAAAGTGTCAATTTTATGCTAAAATGTGACCACTTTATGATAAATATTGACCATATTTTATTATTATAAAACGTTTACTTGATAAATTGATATATTTCTAACATAAAGTGGTCACTTTTTATTAATAAGGGCTTATTTATATTTTAGTGAATATTGACCGACATTAATCTAACGCACTTTTTGAATTTATGTTTACAATCTTGACGTTTTATTTTACATGACTGATCGTACTCTAACTTCAAATTTAAAAGTTTACATATATGTCTTTTTTCCTCTTGAATACGCACACAATAACATCCACTTGTCTTTTTAACTGTAGCAATGACTGTGTCATTGTAGTTGTAGTACATGGTTGTTCCTTATTGGTAAATGTCCGTTCTAACGCTTGTTCCTGTAGAAATTGAATATTCTGTTTCAATAGTAACTCTTACAATGGCTGCATTTTACTCGAAATTTTATTGAATATTGGCCAGATTTGAGAAGACCTCTTTGTATACTATATTTTTTGTGTGTCCCTTGTATTTGAGAAGGCAATTACCAATTAGTTTAATGCGTAATTAAAAAAGACAGATGTATATGCGTAATTATTAGTTTAATGCACTTAATTATTAAGGTATTGTATTTGCGCGCACGTACCCCTGTTATCGTAATAAAAGTAGGGCCATCATCAGAATATTCTGTCGATTGATCGCCGGTTGCTCTTTTCTTCTCAAAGGCCCTTTAAAAAAGGAAAGAGGCCGAAAGTCACATAAACTTACTTAATAATAATAAATGAAACTTAATATTATGTGCCAAATCATCATCAGTATTATAAACTTACTTAATAATCAACTTCTTAAAGGTCTCGGATGGTTGTCCATGCAAAGAGTCCAACCAAAATACTTTCTTCTTGTCCGGATTGATCGCTGCTAGCACCCAATGTCTCCTAGAGATTGAGAGACACATCATTATTAACAAGCACAACATGCATCATAACCAAACATATAAAAATGCAATTGTATTTGGAATCGTAATATTAATTATATATTACCCGACTTCATTATAAGGGGCAAAAATGAGCTTATTATTTTTCGCCAATTCCCCAGCAAGATAATTTACACGTTCTTCATACGAAAACATCACGATATGCATAGATAAAACATTTGGGCACATGAATCCGTATTGAGGAAGTGGATTATTGGTCTCGGGGATCACAACCGAGTTCAAGTACTTACATGACGGTTTTAATTCCGATATTAAAAACACTATATCTTAGTCAGAATATTAGAATACTGCATGATTTAATTTATTAAGAAACTTACTTCATCCAAACATATAGGTGTTGGACATCAATCTCGTCAAGGCCAGCCCAAACGGCTAGAATATCCCAATCCAGCATTGCTTGGCGTTCTACCCCTACAATATCACTCTCGAGTGGAATAATTATTAATTGCTCGCTTGTTATGCGTCTCTCAGCCTCCTTATAAAGCTCCAGCATCGCCACCGTTCGTACTTTTTCCATGTAAACGTTCCCATGATATTTAGTTTGTGATAGACTCCTGACCTCTTTCAGCGTGGGGAAATGATGCGGTGTACATGTGCTACCTTTCACAACCTATATGATATGTGGCTAACTAAATTAAGTTGCTCTTTCAATGATGAGGCGATAGTAGAACTTAAAATATAAAGAGAGTTGATTAAATACCTCATCAAGTTGTTGTATTGACGAGGTAGTAGAAAGATTATTGTCTATCGAGTTAGACTTATCCATGTTTTTTGTTAACTACAAAACAAAAATATAACATATAAATTTCACTATTTATGAAGGTGATGAACAAAGACAAAAGGCGGGTTAAATTAGATGTATTTTTCTAACCTCGGCTACATTCTGTTGAATTTTACGATCACGAGCCAGGTAAATGTGGCTTTCAGGCCATTGGACAAAATCGTTAACCGCATCTGCCAGAACTTGAAGGTCGTTGCGGACTGGGACGGGCAGTTTACGGGTTCCATAGCCCTTCGCGACTCCCGCTATCCCCACTTTTGAATGCTTCGGCAAGAGTGGTTCGCCATGAACCAAGATGGTTTCTGCTGAGTCCTTGGGCTTTGGGTATATGAAACCCCGGGCAACACGCACATTCTCTTTGAATGAAGGGTCGGTGAGAAAAACAACTACCCGCTTTTTTGTGGCCTGAAGAATACACATTATTTACTAAATACCAAAATATAATAGATATCATAAATGATCTATACTGAGTATATAATGTAAAGTTAGTTACAAGTATTTATTGTTGGTGGGTAGGCTATTATACTTGAACATGTCCAGACCAGATTTAGCACTGACAGCATATACTAACTTCTTATATTCTACATACCTCATTATTGTCACCTGTCTTCTCAGCCGGCTCCTCAAGTTGCGTCCCCTTTTCAGAGTTATTTACCTTATAAAATTAATTAATCAATCAAAGGCATGGCTGCTGGAAAGAACAAATGCAGAGGTTCAAAATGGTTAAGTCGTATTTACCTTATCGGCTTGAGGTATCAAAACCTCAGCAGCATTAGGTACCTCACCCGTCTCCTCAAGTTGCGTCCCCTTTTCCGACTCATTTTCCTAATAAAATAAACCAATCAAAGGCATGGCTGCTGGAAAGAACAAATGCAGAAAAAAAATAATTAATATTTACCTTATCGACTTGAGGTATTAAAACCTCAACAGCAGTAGGTACCTCACCCATCTTCTCAGCCGTCTCCTCTTGTATTGGCAAGGTAGTAGTGTCGGCCTCTTCACAAATCTGTTGCACTACCTCACCCTTTTTAATGACATCCTCCATCATCTTCAATTCTTCTTCGGAAGGCTTGCCTCCAGAATTCATCTTCAGTATCACGGAGGCCAATAACTGAACCTGCACGCCCAAAATGTAGAATCAGCATTTTGTTAAACCAATAACATGTGAATTTTAAATGACAATAACAAATGGTACCATGTCAGCCTTCCCCTTATTTTTCTTCTTTTTCGGGCTAGTTGTCCCATAATATTTCGTGACTCCGACATGTAATGGGACGCCCCTCAATCGACCTGGATGCTCGGGACGGCCGATCGCTCTAGCAAGAACGTCGTCACGACCACTCGGAGTGAATTTCACTTCCGCAACCTCCTTCAGAACATTCTCCTATAATATATTAAATAAACTTAATTTAATTTTTGTTACTAAAATAAATAGATAGTTAGATATACAAGAATTGAACAATAAAGTTATTAAAAACCCGTCTTAATAAAAATAATACTTACTATGTTGGCCAAGACTTCCTGATCATATTCGTTACATGTTCGGGATCCTTTAGGCGTGTGCCCTTCTTTATACGTTACGTGCCGATTCAAGTCGGTCACACCTTTTGACACCTACACGTTAACTCAAAAATAATATATGTATACATGTATATCAAGTCCAAGTATGATTAAAAAATTTTAATATATAGATGCTACTTACGAGATTTTCTTCTATCAATCTGTAACCGCCTCGAGAACCATAATATACCCCCCGCTTCTGTGAGATGTTAGCACGATTTCTGGCGCTAACGCTCTGCAAATCATATAAAATCGCAAGTAGATGAGACAATTAGAAAATTATAGATACAAGTAGAGTTTTAGAAAAATGTAACCTGAAACTTTTAGAAAAATGTAACCTTAAGTAGAGTTTTAGAAAAATGTAAACATATGACATGGATACTTAACCTGAAACTTTTCAGTAGCTCGTTTCGCCTTATAATTATCCCATTGTTGCTGAGTGATGTTGGGGTACTTTGTCGGTGGGCTCTTATGCATCTGCCCCGTCTCCTTGTCGACATACAAGTGTTATTTGGCAAGGTCACACCTCCACTGCCTTAAGACTGCCGCTGCCTTACTTAATAGATACTTATCATGGCAGTCTGAAATATCGAAAGCTTCCTGCATCATCATCATATATACTAATAAGCGGCTGTCTAATATCATACCTTTATACGAACCTTTATACGGCTTCCTGCCTTATGTAATAGTAACTTATGCAAAATAAAATGGTGTTTAGCTAAAGATATTATCATACCTATATACGTTTCAAGAGTAAGTTCTGCAATGAAGGATTATAATTCCTGAAATCATCTAAATCTATAGGCACAAACTGTTTGGTTGTAACTCCAATCCAAGTGGCTAAATGGCTAGCATTTGGACCAGTAGGAACACCTTTCACACTCCATTTTATTTCCATCCGCGTTTTTGCCGCTATAGCTGCAAGGGCTGCAGAGCACTTCGAAGCACCCCTCTCACCAGGCTTATCCCCCTTATCATTGTTTTCTACTCTTTTCCGTTTTTCACCCATGATAATCCTAAGACACTAAGACCTTCAAAAGAAATGAAATAGTAACGGAACAGAGTCATGCATACAGCGATTCTAAAACCCTAAGACCTTAAAATGAATGAAATAGTAACTGAACAAATAAAGAGTCATGCAGAGATTCTAAAACTCTAAAAACTCATAAAGGAATGAAACTATATGATAAAGAGAACGATAAATAGAAAATGAAAACAAAAAGATGAATTTCAATCTTAAAACCCTAAAGACGAAACACAAAAATTACCTGATAAAGAAAATGAGAACAGGGTGATGATAAAGAGAACAGGATGATGATCACGAGTACGAGGAGGATGATGATGATAATAAACAAAAAGATTTGTGTTGTAAACGATGATGATTGTAAACGAGGAGGATGATGATGATAATGTACGTCTGTAAAATTTACTCAATAGGATTGTAAATTATTTTTTATTAAGAGAAACTAAAGGGTTTATTAAGAGAAACTATTGACAACGGTTATCCTACAAACCACCGTTGTTATAGAGTAATGACAACGGTTAAAGCACACCCGTTGTAGAAAGTAATAACACTAAGACAACGGTTTATTTATTATAACCCGTTGTTGAAAGTAATAACACCGGTGAAATTCTAAAACACCGTTTTTATAGATTATGTATATTTTTTTTAATTTTTCAGATACGCGCGCGCGGTATTAAAATTTGAGGCACGAAATAAACTCATTAACTTTGCTCTAAATTAATTTATTTAACTTTGATTGCTCTAAATTTAATTTAATTTATTTTACTTTGCTCTAAATTTTATATTATAGGCGTAAGTTACGTTTAATTATTAGCTCGGATCGGGTTTGGCCTGAGAATCAATTCCAATCGGGTTAGATTCGGCGGGTTTGTAATTAATAACATTATCGATCGGGTTAGTTATTATTATTAGTTTGGTTCAATTCGGGTCGAAGCGAGGGTCTTTTCGGCTTTCAATTCGTGTCTGTTTCGGGAA
>JAIUZE010018724.1:10000-12691 GCA_022085475.1 Heliosperma pusillum
ACACACTGCCCACCCACCCCAGTACTACCGAGTGCAAGGTGTCCCGCAAGGGTAATCTCCGGTTTCGGACGGTTTTGCCCGTGCCATAAAGCCTCAAAACCATTGGGAATGTGATATTAGGATGCAAAATGGGCGTGGGGTGGTGAGAAAGACACCCAAGGTACCCAACCCAAGCCTGTGGGGGTGTCCGGTGCATAGCCAAACAGACCCCGCCCGCCCCGACTCGGTTTCCGGGACCGTAACAACCCGTAAAATGTGATTTTCTTGATCCTAAACATACCTACTCCACAGTTACCTACCGCAATATTGCCGGCCTTTCTATGGGCCCCCTGTTTCAACCCCCAAAGAGCCCAGAGCCGAGTCCTAGGCACAGACCCGCCCGGCAGAAAAACCCGTCTTCCGAGGCTAACGCCGTCAAAAATGATCGAATCAGGAAATTCTTGGGCCAGCATCAAGTACTCCAATACTATCTTTCCAAGGCCGTATCACACCCCAAAACAAAGGTCATTTTGCTACCCAAAACAAGGCGATACAAAAACGTATCGCTATTCTGCCCCCTCAATGTTTCCTGCTACAAGACCAAAACTATCAAATAAGCCTCTATAGGGGGTAGTGAGGGCTCGAGGGTCAAGGGCAGGATGTGGGCATGCTATGCCCACGACGCCGAGACATGGTGCATGGTGCTACCCCCCCATCGAAAACTATTTTTTTTTTCGGTGGTCTCCATGCATCATGTCTCGGGGTCCCGTCCGAGTCGGGATTGGGCAACGGTAGTTCTATGGGCTGCTGCCCATGGCAATCGTGTAAGACCCATCAAACCGAGGCGTGGTGCATGGTGATACCTCCTCATGGAGATTTTATATTTTTTTCCCATGCACCACGTCTCGGGGTTCCGAAAAAGACGGTTCTCGGCATCGACGGCTATAGTGGCTGGTGCACTAGGCCAACGTGTAAGACCGATCAGTCCGAGACGTGGTGCATGGTGATGCACTTTCAACGTAAAAAAAAAAAAAAATATTGTCCCCAAGCAACTCGTGTCGGATGTTCCCTGCTATGACGGGTTTTGCGGAATTTGGCTTTCGAGAATCGTTGCCTCGGTTGCCTCTCGGAAAGATTCGGCTTGCTAGGCTGATTAAGGCCACAATCGATGGCCGTCAAAGGGACTAGTACGCGACAAAGTTATTCGGTGCCCAGTAGCCGGTTTGCTATACGGAGAGTTCGCTCACCTTGACACAAGCCGCGGAGTGCTGATTTGACGATTTAGCGGAAAATCTCAAGACGGTTATCGGGCGTGATCTGTTCACCATCGAAATTAAGCTCGTCAGTAGCCTGTGGCCTCGGCGCATGGGTGAAGGGTGGAATTCGTTGGGGTGGCGGTGAACCGTAAGGAGGGTATCGTGGGCATCAATCTACTCGGATCAAAGGGACTCGGTCCAAGTTATCACGGGTGAGCGGTGTTTGTGTTACTCAAATTACGCTGAATTGCCGGTCTAGCAAGCTTGTGACGGATGTTGTGTGGTTTGAAGTGGGAATACGGCATCATGCGGCTTGCGTTAGACGCACAACCGTCACCCTTGCAGGGAAACCTCGGGTGTATGGTGGTCTATGATACAAAGGCTGGCACATCAACTTATTCCGACGGAGGACACACGCAGTATCAAGATATAATCTTTATATAGGCTGCGTTTCTCGATTGCCAAATCTGACAATTTCTTGAGCCGGGAAGTCCCTTGTCCCTCGTTGTCCCTCGGTTTCGCGGCTAGTTGTGCTACGATGGGGTCTGCTCCCCGCAGCCACGGGTCTTTCATTAGGCCTCGTGTGTTAGGGGAAACGTCCTTGTTAAGGCCCCAGCGAATCGCGTGAGTGGCGTTGGGATTTTTTGAGTTGGCGGGCTCTTTGCTTGTGCATTGAACCGCTGACCCATGATCCGCTTCACTGTTGCCTACAATTGCTATGATGCCCTTGGGCGAAACCGTTTTCCTGCGTTTGATGCCCAACGAAAGGTATTGCGATGTCCGAAATGAGAGACTTTCGCCCGATATTCCCTCGGGGGTGTCGGGTGAACCGTTATTGCTAGGGCCGTTGCCCCCCTGCCCCCGTAAAATGATGTGGTGGGATGGCCAATGGTTCTAGCAGTTCTCCGGGATGCGGTATACTTTGGGGGCGTTTGATCTAATCATTCGCCCATTCAAGAGTTGTTGCTCAAGATGAACGACTGCCGGTGCGCGTTGACCACCCGTTTGCCCGCGTGGCTCATGTGTGCCGGCGTCGATTGAGGAATGCTACCTGGTTGATCCTGCCAGTAGTCATATGCTTGTCTCAAAGATTAAGCCATGCATGTGTAAGTATGAACTAATTCAGACTGTGAAACTGCGAATGGCTCATTAAATCAGTTATAGTTTGTTTGATGGTACCTGCTACTCGGATAACCGTTGTAATTCTAGAGCTAATACGTGCAACATCGTCCGACTTCTGGAAGGGCTGCATTTATTAGATAAAAGGTCAACGCGGGCTTTGCCCGTTGCTCTGATGATTCATGATACCTCGACGGATCGCACGGCCTTTGCGCCGGCGACGCATCATTCAAATTTCTGCCCTATCAACTTTCGATGGTAGGATAGTGGCCTACCATGGTGGTGACGGGTGACGGAGAATTAGGGGTCGATTCCGGAGAGGGAGCCTGAGAAACGG
>JAIUZE010018727.1:0-21505 GCA_022085475.1 Heliosperma pusillum
AATACGAACTCGGAATTTCAAAATACGACTCGAAACAATAAATTCTATTTTAAAAACTTAAGTCTGCTGAAAAGTGTTAGTAAATATTTTTACTAGAAAAATTGGGTACTTTTCGGGTTGTTACAACAAGTCACGGTCGTGACTTGTGCAGTTTCACTGCACTAACCCCTTTTCGTAGAATGATCATATCTCCTTCGTTACTTGCTTGTTTTAGGCTTGTGACCACTCGTTGGAACCGTAAGAGGATAAGCTATCACCTCGACTTGGAATTTCTGTATTTTAATGTCTAGAACTGTATTTATGACAGTTTGAAGTGAACCCTTGTTTTAGTTAGTTTCCAAACTTGTTGTTTTGGAGGGGTATCTATGTTTCCTATTTATTATGCTTCTTAAACTTGGTCTAATGCTTATGTATCATGTATTGATTCATGTTTATTATAGTTACATTTATATAATGCCATGTTCACATGTTTTGTGACGGTTTTTGCTATGTCCCACTTTGATTCGATTTTTACAAATGATACGGTTTGAGCACTATTTTGTCTTGTGCTTTGTACTCTCATTCCCTTGGCTACCTTCCCGTTCGTAAGGCTGGAATGTCGGAACGGAGAGGTATCCTACTGCTTAAATGCATGTGTTAGTGGGCATACGACGAAGTTGTTGGGAGTTGAACGCTATGCGTTGATCGACCCGGCCGTCAAATGTTGTGTACTTGCGAGGTGGTGTTATTTGCATGTAGCGTACCGCATGTTATGAGGCTTGAGCTGTTTTTCCGCCTCTTTCGTGAATTGATCTACCGAATTTGGGGTACTAGGCATATATTTTATAAGCCCGAGTCTTGGATGCGAAACGCTTTATCGCATGTCGAATCGGAAAATGTGATTCCGAGAATCTGGCCAGGTTTAGATTAGGAGCCATTTAATTATCGTTCCTACCAGGAGGAAATTAGTCTACATACGCGAAATGCTTTATCGTGTATGCGTTCCGGGAAATGCTTTATCCCGTGGATGCCTTTTAATCATACTTGCCATGTACACGATGCTAGTGCGTTTCATTTACCGTGAGAGTTGTCGTTTTGTGTCGTTGTCTTTGAATGCGTGATTTCATGATTTTATTCATGGTCATTGCATGACTTGGCCGCGTCAAGGTCTTGGTTCGTGAATGGATGATAATATGTAGTATTTATTGTGATCATCGCATGACTTGACTTGGTTTGTCTGTCGAGTCTCAATCTTATTAATCTTATACCGCTAACGGTGAGATGTAAGCCCTAGTGAGCGTATTCGGTTGCCTAAGAGTGTCTTCCCCGAGTTTTTGAATAACATGATGGATTCGGAATTGTAACTCTTATGCTCTTATCATTACTGATCGAATTGCCTATTTATTCTTATCGTATTTCACATGTATATCTATATATGCATGCTTACTTTTGTATTTCCTTATATGTACGTTTAATGTGATATGGCTGGGAGAACCCGGAGTTACTCCCCACTGACTGTGGCGTTCATGTTTTTCATGAATGAACAGGTTGCTTGCATGGATGGCTTTTTGCTTTGACTATTTTGGGTTCGGGTGTGAGCTAGCGGGCGTTGTCCCTGGAAGTTTCACCTCTAGACGATTTTAGCTAGTTTGCTAAACACTTGTTCTTTGCTAACCTTTTAAGAGACCCCGTCTCTTTGTTGTATTTCCGTACTTAGTTTGTAATATTCTGTCACTCTTCGTGTTATTTAACTTGCATGTATAAAAGTTTTTAAAAACTACATATTTCCGCAATATATTTCACATGCTTGTTTGTTTTATATTTCCGCATTCGCGAGGGTTGTCACACAATATCACATATCTGGTCTAACAATATCACATATCTGGTCAAACAATATCACATAGCTGGTATAACAATATCACATAGGTGGTCTAACAATATTACATATCTGGTCTAACAATATCACATAGTTGGTCTAACAATATCACATAGTTGGTCTAACAATATCACATATCTGGTCTAACAATATCATATATCTGATCTAGCAATATCACATAGTTGGTCTACCAATATCACATAGTTGGTCTAACAATATCACATTTTTGTAGATACTAATTTTTGTTTTCTTTGTTTTCCTTTTGCAGATTTCTTCACTCTCGGATGTCATTTAACAGTACGTAGTACACCATCAATTGTTTGTGTTGATGAAGTCCATAGTATATTTCTTGTGCAGATTTCTTCACTCTCGGATTGAGCAAATCAAATTGAGAAACTATATAAACAATTGAGCAAATATTTGTATTCATTTCTCTTATATAAAGAACTTTTTAATCTTTACGATATTGTTGCAAGTTGTCCCCATTTTATATTCTCGTATGAAGACAGAATCTTGTTGAATATCACATTTTAATTTTTTCCAAGAATTCTCTCGCTTCTTCTCTTCTCTTATTTTCTAGTTAATTATATATCTTTTTTAACAACAACAATATCACACGTTATGAACAACAATATCACATAATATGAACAACAATATCACTTTTGTATACACTATATAGCATCTTATATGAGGTATATATGACGTATAGCAGTTTATGAACATCATATAGCGGTTTACATGACACGTTATAAACAAAATCACACGTAATTAGTTACGAACCATTTCTTAAATTTAAGTTTACTTTTTTCACAATAACAATGTCACATGTTATGAAAAACAATATCACACGTTATGGAATTAATATCAAATATGTGATATGTGATATTGTTAGACCAGATATGTGATATTGTTTCAATCAGCAATTTCAGAAGTTAAAACAATATCACACTGCATAGAAAACAATATCACTTTGTATACAAAACAATATCATAAATGCCAAATCAACTAAACGCTGAGATACAATATTCACCATGTACCTAAGAGCCAAAGTCACTCTTCTTGAATTCAGAATATAACCAATAACATAGTACATCACGCCTTACTTGGTCTATCAATCTACTTGCTGTCACTACTATACCCCTAGCCCTACCACCCCAATGATTTGGAACACTCTGATACCTTTTTGTTAGGTTCATATACCTACTCATAAGACATTTCTTATGAAATACTAATTAACTCTTTAATTAGTTTCCAAGATCTAGTTACATGCAAATAAATAAAACAAAGTAGAGAAAGATATTGTTCCTCACATTGAGTATTATACGGATAATGGGCACAAGTACAAGACACCTTCTTGTACTTGTTCTTGAGCTAGATGATTATAGGATGAAATTCCAAAAGCTTTAAGTATAGGAACTCTCCTTTTGTTGCACCTAGACTATCCTTAATCTCTTGAATATTGCTTTACTAGAACAATAAACAAGATCCCCTTAATAACAAGTATACAACACTCCACTTACTACTTTAGTAATGTGGTGTTTATACTCCAACACAAGTTCTATGAAACTTCTAAAGTTTCTAAGTATTTTGTTGTATTTTCTAGTGAGATGTTGAGTGAATATTATGAGATGTACTAGTGAGTCCAACAAGAGGAAAAACATCCCCTTAATAACCACCATGAGCCGGCACCCTACCTTGGGAAAGGAGGGCATGCTTTGCTTTTTGCTTTTTGCTTTTTGCTTTTTGCCTAATCAAAGTATTAGGGTGGCTATAGGCATAAGGGCTAGATATAGGTTTGTAATCATTTTGTTCTAATCTTGTTTAGAACAACAATAAGTATCCAACCATCTACCCTTCCTCTTTGTAAAACCGATGCACTAGCATAAGATGGAGTCCATTTTATAATTTGTGATTTTGTCAATTGTCACACATGTGACATGTGATATGTTATCTTATAATATAATTATGTATTTAACTAATTTAAATACAATTTCATGTCAAATAAATTAAACTTAACATTTTAAGTAATAATTTATAATCACATATATATATAAAATGGGTCATCTCATATTTGGTTGATATGATCTACAACTAATTGTAATTATGATCAACCAATCATGCTTATCTCAAATGTTTCATAAACATTAAGCATTCTAATATAACAATTATATTATTGAATCTTATTTAATCATATTACAATAAGATATATTTCTTACTCGTAAACTCGTTCTGTTTAAGGGATTAATTAATCTGTATCGTTATACAATTAATTAATATTATTGATTAGGGAATCGTCCTTTCGGTGTGACCTCAAGGGATCAACTGATCACCACCGTCATACGACAGTAATGTCAAACTCTAGTAAGCCAATCATTACCGATTAATGTGGATCAGTTGACTATAATGTTAACCATCCCTTTGTATTCTCGTTAATGAGATTTAATTAAGTGATCGCACTATTGTTGAGGACACTCACTCCAACACTTTTCCTAGGAGAGTTGCGAAGTATTGGCATTTCAGTGTCAATCTTTGGGTTCTCCTTCTCAACAGGATTCTCCTTCTCAACAGGAACATGTGCTTCCTTTCCTTTTTCCTTTCTATCAGGCCCCTTGATTCTCCTCTTTTTCCTTAGGAGTTCCCACACTTCGCCTTTCCGAGTTTTGAACTGGTTAACATTATGGAGCAAAGCTGTCCTTTTCTCATTTATATCAGCTAAAAGTAAGGACGCTGCAATTTCTCCCCAATAGTATCTCCTAGATACCTTGTGCACCAAGTCTGCTTCAAATATTTCCCCCTCGTACCGGATCATGTGCATCATTAAGAAATTTCCAGATTCGGTATTGTTTAGCTCTTCAGTTTGCCATTTAAAGCCGACATTGACAATCTTAAAATCAATTATCTCTTCTGCTCTTGGTACCTCCTTATCTTCTAGGTAGTCTCTCATGTATGAAGCCTATAAAATAAAAGGAAACTAGTGATTATTTATAAACCAACAATCATTAATGTTTCTTCATACGAGAATATAAAATGGGAACAACTTGCAACAATATCACATATCTGGTCTAACAATATCACATAGTGGTCTAACAATATCACATAGCTTATCTAAGAATATCACATTTTTGTAGATACTAATTTGCTGTTTTCTTTGTTTATGAAACCAGTGATTATTCATAAACCAACAATCATTAACCACAAAATCAAATGTTAAAACCATTTCATATTTATTAAATAAACATACCACTATATCTGCAAGCATGTATACTTTTGATTTCTCCCAGTTTGGATATATCGTGTTGTCCAGCACTTCAACCATGTCGCATTTGAAATTTATACAAATACAGAAGTAATGGTCTTCACATACCATCGGTATAAATATAATATCTGCCTCATAGTTTAATGCAACGTTGTTTTTTAACATAAGGTCATCCCAAACTGCAAATCTTCTCTTTATCATTTCCTTTATCATTTGTCCCTTCCACTTCATGTTCATTCAAAGAGTGTATAGCAGCCTGTTTCGTGTTTATGACGTCAAACTAGTATTATTTCAGAATTCTGAAAATGTACATATATAAAATAATATAATAGCTTACCATGTGTTGAATTCCAAAAAAACATTAAACTTGTTGAACACTTTTCTTTGTCTTCAATGTCGTTTAGAATTATTGCCCAACTTTCAATCACAGCGATATTGACATGCTCATTTGGCAACAAGGACATTATATCCCCTCTCTTCAGGTACTGCTTTTCACTAAATTGGCCAACAACCTCACTGCTCCAAAAGAAATGTAAGCATTTTTATCAACAATCTTGCAATTAATATTTACTTTTGTGATACTGAGAAACAATATCACGCGTTATTTAAAGAAATATCACACCTTATGCAGAACAATATCACTGATGAAGTATGTTTAAGCTATACAGTATCACACTTCACCAAGAACAGTATGTTTAATATTTATCAAAGATGCATAGGATCTTACTCTGATGATAAATCGTAGTCGTCCAATAAGCAGTAGTCATGCACTTCTTTTCTCAAAGTCAACATGTTTGAAACAAGGGCTTGGTTATTCCTCATAAATTTGGAGACAAGGAGTATTTTCTCATTCCCCCCTACCACAATCCAAAGTGCTTCCAAGCCCATCTGAGACTCCACGCCTGCTGCTGCCCAAGACACTCGCAGAACCATCTTGTATAATGGCTACAAAATATAGCAGCTTATATCATGAACTATATCCAAGTTTTCTTAATTAAATTCAGTATATGATAAAAGATTTTGTAGGGGAATCTAACCTTTTATTTTTGAGTTTGGAGTGTGAAAATTCTTTTTTCCCACCCTTTCCTCCCTTCTTCTTTTTGTTACCTTTTTTCCTCTTTCTCAACAAAGGTTGGATTATTTTACTCTTCATCTCATGCAGCTATCTTATTTGCTCAAGGACCACACTCTTACTTTTATTTTTATCACTCAATATCATTGTCGCTGCAACCTCTGCCCTATATAGCTCTCTTTTTCCTATTAAAAAGCTCAAAATCAAAAGGCTCACCAACAAAAAAACATCATGTGAAGCATCATGAACAAGCCACAGTCTACGTTATTCTCATCGGATTGCCAAATAAAGGGCACATTTTGCATATCGAAGTCCTTCGCTTGTAGACCATGTTCATGACCTTTGCTAATGAGGAAGTCAGCATATGTGTCGACCTACATATTTGTATCAGAAGATATGTAGGAAATTCAATTATTATGTAAAAGAAATCATAATTTAAGTATTTTACAAACAAATGGCACATCATGATAAGCGTAACTGTCCTCATTCATCCTCTGATCATGCTTCTTCACATCAATCCGCTGATAATGCCTCTGAGGTTAGTTATTTTCCTCCCATTATTCATTTATTATTAATTTCATACTTCATGTCTAACAATATCATATATCTGGTCTAACAATATCACATAGTTGGTCTAACAATATCACATAGCTGGTCTAACAATATCACATTTTTGTAGGTACTAATTTTCTTTATTAATGAAACACTTACAGCACAAACAACCAAACTTGTGTATGATGATCGCTCAAAATCTTCACGAGTTTTGTTGTCCATATAAAACGCCAACTTCCTCGTGAAGTCAATGCACACACAGAAAAAATGTTCGTGCAGAAGTAAAGGAATGAATACCTAAGAAAAAACATAGGCAATAAAGTATCATTATTTGGCAATACAATATCATCCATTATTTGGAAAATTATCATGTTAATTATCCATTTCTCTTACCATATCTGCACCCAAATTAAGCGGCTGGTTAAAAAAGGTCGACCATGTATTCCATGCACCATATACTTCTGTCGTATATTTTCCCCTATCAACGCCATCTTCACTCATGACATTCAACTTCATTAGGGGCCCTTGGTTTTGTCATAATGGCACATGATAAGTCTCTTTGACACACTTGACAAATTGCAAATTTAAAGAATGACTAACGTACGGAGTTGATTAAATAAAAAATATGTATTTGAAGTATTCAATGCCATAGAAAAGTCTGATGGGTTGGTTGTTGGCATTTTCTGTCATTTGCAAGTCATTAGTCAATAATGCGCCACAATAATAAATATCATTAAGGAATATAATCGGGATATTTATTGACTATTTGTATATTTTAGGTAGTTGATTAACGTAAATCAATAACGGTTGGCTGACTAGAGTTTGACGTTATTGTCGTATGACGGCGGTGATCAACTGATCCCTTTCGGTCACACCTAAAGGGATGAACCTCAATAGGGAACTAATTATTTGTATAAGATACAGTTTAATTATTAACTTGAATATAAATTGACTAAAAGTTAGTCGATTGAGTTATAATAGAGAGAACGAGTTTTTGAACTCGCGTCGTTAAATTATTATTCGATTATACGATAATTGATTAATAAAAATTTGTGAGACGGAATTTAGTAATTAATTGTTAATTAGCTAAATACATACTAATTGACTAATATAAATAGTATTAGTACAAGTAATATATATATATATATATATATGTAAGAGTACATATATATATATGTGGAGTGTCACTAGACAATATTAATTGAGAAACACTTAAATCATATAAGATGATTAAGTAGACATTTAAATATATTTGTGAGACAAATATAAGAACCAAAATGGACCTAATTGTGGGTACCATGACCGGCGAAAAGAGGATGACAAAGGCAAACATGAATTGCTTTTGTTCTTTTCTAGATTTGTCTTCCCATTTTGCTTTTTGTCTTACCCAAATGTGCAATCATTCCAAGCATGCACACAAGAACACTCCACCCCCTCTCTCCTCTTCACATGACCGGCCAAGAGTCCTCTATATGAGCAAAAGATTGCTCATCAAATACTTCACTTGTGCATGTGATAAAAATTGTATTATCTCTACATATATTCTCTCTAGTTTTCTCTAAAACTCTCAAATATTTACTAAGTGTTAGTAAACTTAAAATATATATATTATACTAAGAGTTAGTAGTAATATTAATATTATTCAAGGGTTAATACTTGTAGTATCTAGTTAATACCACTCGTATTTGTTGAGGTTTGTTCTTGGTGCAACTTAAAGGAGATCTTCTATTTCGAAGATTGGGTTTAAGGAAGTTCATCCAAGCTTTGTAGACATTTCATTAAGACAATAATTTGTTATTGTTCTTATTATTTTTATCACCAATGTAAGGAAATTTCTAATCTTTATATTATATCTTTATATTTGCATGCATGTTACATAGATCTTTAAACAACTAAATTAACATGTAATTTAGTAATCTAATTAGAGGAGTCTAATTAGGGTCTATGGACTTTCAGTTACGAGGCAGAGAATCTCAGTTCTTTGGAAGAGAGCTAAAAAACTACAAGAATTAGGTGAGACACTAACTTTCAAAAGTAATCGTTATGGAAATACAAACATAAAAAGGATTCTGCCAAATCTAGAATAAATAAAAGCCATGGATTTCACAAGCAGAGGTATCATTGACATGCGGTCAAAAACCCTTAAGGTTTCAGTTGGGTGTGTCCATTCTTGGGGGGTTGAAGGGCTTCTCAAACCTCATACAAGTAGGCTTCATCCAATATTGAGCGAAGAAAATAAAATTCATAGGCTAAAGTTTGCACTCGAAGCATTAGAGCAACATCAAGAACAAAATCAGATTGTTTTTAAAGATATGCGTCATATCATTCACATTGACGAAAAGTAGTTTTACCATTCGCGGGACAACAAAAGGTATTATGTGCTTGGTGGGGAAGACTTACCATATCGATCATGTCAATAAAAAATATACATTACGAAAGTAATAAAAAATATACATTATAAGGTTGGGGAGATGATTTTTGACGGGAAAATTGGATTGTTCCCGTTCACAATTGAACAACCAGCACTACGTAAAAGTAAAAATAGAATCGCGGGTACTTTGGAGACAAAAGCAGTAGAATCAACAACAAGAGTTGTCACCAAAGATTGTTTAATCAACAAGATAATACCGACAATTAAAGCTAAGTGGCCAACATCATCAAGCAAAAACATTCTCATACAACAAGATAACGCAAAGCCACACATCAAGAATAATGACGCAGAATTCAGACAAGTCGCAAGTTCAGATGGTTTCAATATAAAGTTGGTTTTTCAGCCACCTAATTCACGTGATTTGAACACAAATGATCTCGGGTTTTTTTTTACTGCTTTACAATCATTACAAGCAACCAAGCAAGCACGAAATGTGGTAGAGTTGGTGAGTGTAGTAGAAGCATCATTTTTAGAGTACAATCCAACAAAAATAAACAAAATTTGGTTAAGCTTACAAGGGGTAATGGTTGAAATAATGAAAGTAAAAGGGCGCAACAAATTTTCAATTCCACATATGAAGAAGGACCAACTGCAATAACAAGGCTGCCTCCCAATCAACATTGCGGTAGATGAGTCTTGTACGAGAATGCATACTTTACTTAATTGAATTAGGTAACACAAGTGGGTTGGAAGATTTAATGCAAAACATGGAGTATGATGTTTAGGGTTTAAGGCAGCATAGCGAAGCTTTTTTTATTGTTGTCTAAGGTAGTGATGCAGGTTGTTTTTGGCTGTCACTGTGATGAAGGTTGTTTTTAATATTCAAAGTAGTTTACACCATAAACAATAAACCAATTATGAAGGTTATTGTTTATGATGCCAACTAGTGAAGGTTGTTTTTTGGTTGTCAAAGGTAGTGAATGTTGTTTTTTTTTTTTTGTTAAAAAACGTCGATGTAATACAATGCAAATAGAATGAAATTAATGAAGTTTTATCATCATTGACTTTAAACACCAGCAAATAGAAAACACAAAAAGGTTCTTCATCATTGAGTTTAAACAGAAGCAAACTTCTCATCTCCTCCGACACCACCATACCTCTCATACACCACCAAACAAGCAAACCGGCAAACCAGCAAACACGTACATCATCAAACAGGAAACACAAAAAAGTGTTCAAATATTTGAAATGACATGAAATTAATAACCATTATCATAAAAAAAAGCACAAATTTATCACATGTAACAACTCTCAAACCAATAAGGTGTATCATCATTGATTTTCTGTACACTACTTATGTCGCCATACACACACACACACACACTCTTAGGGTGGCATCAAAATTATGTCGTCCATCTAAGGTAGACCATGTAGTGGCATAACTAGTGAATGAAGGCCTATCATCATTGAGTCGACACAACAAACAAATCAAATGCTCAATATGTCATTTTATACACTCTCAAACCAATTAGGTTCTTCATCATTGAGTTTAAACAGAAGCAAACTTCTCATCTCCTCCGACACCACCATACCTCTCATACACCAGCAAACCAGTAAACCAGCAAACACGTACATCATCAAACAGGAAACACAAAAAAGTGTTCAAATATTTGAAATGACATGAAATTTATAACCATCATCATAAAAACAGCACAAATTTATCACATGTAACAACTCTCAAACCAATAAGGTGTATCATCATTGAGTTTGTGTACACTACTTATGCCGCCATACATACACACACACACTCTTAGGGTGGCATCAAACTTATGTCGTCCATCTAAGGTAGACCATGTGGTGGCATAACTAGTGAATGAAGGCCTATCATCATTGAGTCGACACAAAAAACAAATCAAATGCTCAATATGTCATTTTATACACTCTCAAACCAATAAGGGTTTATCATCACTTAGTTGACACAACAAACAAATGAAATGCTCAATATGTCAGTTTATATACTCTCAAACCAATAAGGACTATCATCATTGAGTCGACACAACATACAAATCAAATGCTCAATATGTCAATTCATAGACTCTCACACCAATTAGGTTTATCATCATCGAGTTTAAACACCAGCAAACCTCTCATCTCCACTAACACCAACAAACCTCTCATACACCAACAAATAAACCATCAACCAGCAAACTCACCATCAACCAGCAAACACATCGTCAACCTCTCATCTCCTCTAACACCAGCAACCAGCAAACACACCATCTAACACATAATCAAACTGGAAACACAAAGAGGTGCTCAAATCAGCATAAAACACAACATCAATGAGCATGTATCATCACGAGCATAACAAATCACCATCAAAACACAATAAAAACATTTAATAGCGGTTGTATCATCACGAGCATAAAAACATCACAAAAAAATCAGCAAAAATCACAATCAAATCACCAGCAAAAATATCACCATTAAATCACATGCAAACAGTTAAAAAAAAAAATTAAAAAAGAGAAGAAATACAACCTCCCTTTAGCGGCTGCGTATAGCAATCAAACGCGAGGAAGTAGTGTACAAATAAACTCAAATAACCCCTCGTGTTCTGGTAGATCTGGGTCCAACAACTCATGAACTTTTTCCTTAAGAGCAGGAGGAGTACCATAAATTTTTTCATTGAAAATATTGTCCATTTCTTCATGCTCGGGTGTATTAGGGATGATAACAATATCTTGATCAGAAAACTCAGTTTCTGGAACAAAAATATCCAATGGATTCAATGAATCAGGGAAATACACATGAGAGTTAGAGAAATCAACAAGGATTCCATAATAATTAGCCGAAGTTATTATTGATGAAGAGAGTATGAGGGAGTAAATTAAGAGAGAGACGAGTGTTTGTGAGAGACGGATGTTAGAAAGGGAGGTGGATGTTTAAAGAGAGAGGCGGCTGGAAGAATATGATTCTAGGGTTTTAGAAAGAAGGAGGATGTATGGATATAGAGAGAGATACAAAGGGATGAAGGTGAGAAAGGAGAGTTGGTTGGGTGGGTGGGAAATAAATGAGGGAAATATGAATGATCGGTAATTTTTGGAGGGAGTAATTAGTTGGGTTGCTATATTAATTAGGTGGGTATGAAATAAATCATGGAAATTATGAAATTAATATGGATGCAAGTGGGTCTAATGGAATGGCATACTATGTAAATAACAAATCAATACAAGGATAAAGTGAGAAACAAATTTACCCAAAACAGTAATGGTGTGTTTGGAGTTGAAATACCCATAAAGGAAAGTGGGCTGTTTAGAGTTGAAGGGAGGGAGTATTAGATATTAGGAAATATATTATTTAATATTAGAAACTATTAATAATTAAGTGTGTATATAAATATAGTGAATGCTACATCATCATGGTTTTGCATCATTGCTAGCATTACGTTACATATATATTATATTAGTATTTTTCTTCCTTTAGTTATTAATCTATGATTATTTAAAACAAATGTATAATGAACCTTGCTTAGTCAATGACCAACTCAAATTGGTTTCTTTTGTAATGTAAGTAGATGCATGAGGTTGAGGTAGTATTATTACATGAGTGGATGTGGAGTTGTGATATTAGTTAATTAGTGATGATCGGTTTTGTTTGTGTAAGGGAATAAGCCTTTTTGGTATGGTGGTAAACATAGAAAATAGTAATCATATTAATGGTTTAAGTATGAGCGAATTTCGAGGACGAATCAAAATTCATTTTAAAGGAGGTAGAATTATAGCATCGCATGTTAGCATAGGGACTGGCGACAAGTTTGGGTATATTAATGTTGAGTATGATGGCGATGAGTTACTTTAGTGATGTACATGTGTTAGTGTAATGAATGGTTATGAGGTGAAAGGAGATGTGTGCCATGTGTGAGGTGAAAAGATGTGTGTGCTATGTGATGTTGTGATATTATTAAAGGAAGAGTGTTGGTAAGTGTTAGTTCGAATGTCTTGTGGAGGAATTTTTATGTGGTCACTGGTAAGGGCCGATGAATGTATTGTGCAATATTGGATTATGATGTTGTATCGAATTGTGACGGTTTTTTAGGGTACCTTTAGTATATGATGATGCTAGATCTTTTTACTAAGATATGAATATATAATTGCACTAAACTGAAATTTAATTGAATTGAACTTAATCGAAGGTATGTATGTCCAATGAACCTTATAATACTAAAATGGAAAATTTCTATCAAAAATCTCATGTTTCAACATTATTCCATTTTTATTCCCAAGTTTTAATGTTCCCAAAATAATTCTAGGTTTGTATCATGTATTCTCTTTTTGTACCCAAGCTTAAAGGCATGGGAGTTTTCGGTGGAGTGTTCATGAGGTTCCATTAAATAGTATAGTAAATTAACATTAAGTTGGAATTGACCCAATGGTATATAAATGTTGTTTTAGCTTAGAGGTAATGGGTTTAAACCCCACAACTGATATTTTTTATTAATTATAATATACCAATGTTATAATTAAATATTACATTTAATAATCAAACTCCATCGATAAAGTCCTGGAAACGCTATTGCCTAGATGTGTCACTTTTTCGTTAAAAAAACTACATTAAACTACAATTTAGAAGACCTCAAGCTTGTTTTTTAGAGTTGGAACTAATCAATTCATCATAAAATGGTTTTTAGCCTAATATGATTAGAAAACAAATTTCATGACAAAATGATTAGAACAAAATGAAAAGTTACTATGGCACAAATTTGGTCAAAAATTATTTAAATGAGGTGGGGTTATTTAAATGGGGTTAAGTATACCTAAGTCATTTGATTGGACTTTCAGTTGTATTGTGCAACAAATGTATACATTTGTGTCAGATAGTTCTTGATTTGATACACTGCAGCCAAAGGGCTCAAAACAAGAAAACATTAGTCGTTCTTTTACGAAAATAAATTATCATCGTGGAAAAAAAAAAACAGATGTGAAATGTTGTGATTAAAACTTGAGAAATTTAAAGAACAAGTTTTTTTTCAAAATAATTGCTTATATTTATAATTATCTTGCTCATGTCATTTGAGGGTTTTCACTATTTGTTAAACCAAAATATAGAATCATAATGTAAGTAAAAGTTAATGTAAGAGTGATAAATAATAAATACTGAAAATATAGAATCATGACAAGTAACAAAGCCGGTGTGCACCTGATTACACCCATGAAAAAAAAATAAAGAATATGAAAAATTAAACAACAATAATAACAATTATCGTGGCAAAACACTAATAAATGTAACAATAATTATAACAAAATACCAATAGATTGCGACAAAATTGTAGTAAGTTGTGGTAAATATATAAACAACTAAATATATTGTGGCAATATATTGTGATTATATTGTGGCAATATATTGTGCAATATATCGTTGCAAATTGCCAATATATATACAGATAAAGTTCATTTTCTTTACGGAACCTTTTTGTTTTCGGGGTTCAGCCCACCCGCAATTGTTGCATTATGTCCGATATGGCCATGGGTGTTGTTGTGGTTGTTGACGAAGTTAATGACTAATTGATTGACAAATACCAGAAAGTGATCATACGTTGCCTAAAATCAAATGTTATGG
Organism: Heliosperma pusillum; assembly: GCA_022085475.1. Classification (NCBI taxonomy): domain Eukaryota; kingdom Viridiplantae; phylum Streptophyta; class Magnoliopsida; order Caryophyllales; family Caryophyllaceae; genus Heliosperma; species Heliosperma pusillum. The sequence continues at coordinate 14,726 of JAIUZE010018727.1, forward strand.
AACTCTAAATTGTTATGGAAGGTTAGAACATAATAAATTTACCTAAAATCAAATGACATAATTTGGTAGTAATATATTGAGTTGTAATTATTGCAACCATTGATTCCGAGATATCTTCCAAAATAGTATAAAAAACACATTTAACAATTTAGTCAATCAATGTCTATGACGGTTACGAAAAATGTTTTGAATTAAACAAACGTGAAAAATATATTTTGGTAAGAATATCTTGAGTTGTAGTTATCGCAACGATCGATTCTGAGATATCTTCCAAAATATTATAGAAAACACATTTAATAATTTAGTCAGTCAATGTCTATGACACGACGTACAATAATTTTTTTTATAAAGAGGACTTTACTTACTTGTAAGAAATAATATACAAATATAAGGGCGTAAGACAATTACCTAGCACCATTGCATGGATCTCTAAGCGTGTTTGAGAAAATGATGTTGCTTCCAAACCCCTTGAGAGCTGATTTTAGTTCATGTTTCATATAGTTAAATCATTAATTATGTCTTCATATAGTTTTATGAATATAACCAAATAATGATAAACTAAGATCATTCTACCATAAAAATAATAAATAAAAGTCATACCTGACTGTCATAGTACGTCGACATCCAAGTCGGATGGGGATTGACTTCATACTTCATCCGACAATCCTCCATGTAGTCAGCTAGCGTGAAAGAATATGATTCAAACATGGAGGTATTGCTACAGTCAAATGGGGCGTCTATAAATTCACCACACAACTAGAGTTCATTAGAAAAATAGTAAGAAAATAAATCAAGTCCACTTGAAGTCAAAAAAATTATAGTGGGTTAGTAATTATAAATCAGGTCTTTGAAATAAAATTTGGTGTAACTCCCTAACTAAATACCACTACACATGGATATTGTTTATGATTGTATTGTTACAGACAAATTGCCGTGTAGTTCAATAACCAAAAGTTCAAATAGACTACTTAATAAATTCGTAAAAAGCAATTTATTTTGATAACCTCATAGTTTATATCAATAACTTGTATATTTAAATATGTTAGTTTTCATAATAAAATGCCGGATTGTTAAAATAGAATTAAAATACAAATGAAACTAAATGTTATCTTTGAGGCTTCTCTTCTTTTGGGCCAGTCATATGCTATAAAACCCTTTTATAAGAGACTTGTTGATTGTTATATATTTGTTTCAATTCTTATAACAGAATTGGGCCCCAAAATGTGGGGGTTATGTGCCTCATTGCTAATTGTAGACACGGGTATTAATTTCTTTAAGTAGAAGTGAAAGTGAGAATTTCACGGGTAACATACTAACATGCATAATGAGAAGTCTAAAACACAATATACACCGTTCCGCGAATTCAGAGTGTAACAAAGGTAGCTTATCATAAGATATTTTTATATGAATACTGTCTGTTATTGATGTTAACTACAACATAATACCCTATATATTAAAACATAAACATTTAGTGCATTGTGGCTGATCAACGTTCTAATCTCATAACCCCTACCCCACCACACAGAATAAACTCTCCAATTTTCCCAATTAACAAAATTCATCATAAGAAATACCACGCATCAGTAATAAAAATGAAGTAATGAAATATGAGGAATTCAGGGGCATGGTGAGTGTGTGTGTGTGTGTATATATATATATATATAGAAATAGGATCACATAAGTCCACCTTCCTTAGATAAGTCCATGAGTCCTAATCTAGACCATTAGATCAAAATAATAAAGGGCCAAGATTAAAACAAGAAATAAAAGGCTCATATAAAAGCTCTTTTACATCTAAAACCCTAATCATTTCAGAAAACTAGCGCACACTCTCCCCGTCTCTCTCTCTCTCTTCCCCTCTCTCTATTCATCTTTCAAACTAACTACCACCCACTCCTACCACCTACCCCCGCCTCGTCCCCACCACGCCACCAACACCCCACCGCCTCTCTTCTATTATCCTCCTCCTCGCTGCCTCCACCCCACCGCCCCTCTCCCCACCACGCCTCACTCACCGGCGCTGCCGCCGTCAATGTCGCCACCTCCCTCAACCTTTTATTCTCTCTGCTGCCTCCGTCACTTTCCTCTTCCATTGCGCTGTCAATGCGGCCTCCTCTTCTCTTCCTCTTCCGCGCCTCAGTCGCCACTTCCTCGCCGCCGCCGTCGCTCACTAAAATCCCCTCCCCACCTGACGCCTCTACAACCTCCACCCTTTTACTCTTTTTTTTTTCCAGACTAGTTGTTTTGTTGGTGTTGGGTTTGTGTTGTGGGTGTTGTTTTTTCAGATATGTGTCGTGGGGGCTGCGCGGGTCAAGGGAAGGTTGTCGTAGGGGCTGTGGGGTCAAAGCAAGTTTCTGCGGTGGTGGGACTGCAAATGTTGTCTGTCAGAGATGGGGGCCTGAGGGAGAAATGCAGGTGTTGGTGGTGGGTGGTTGTGGGAAATAAAGTTACATTGTATTGTACTAAATTTACAGGAAAAGTACCAAAGTTACATAAAGTTTGGTTAAAGTTACATAAAGTTTGGCTAAAGTTACATCATCTTGGACTAAAGTTATATAAAATTTGGCTAAAAGTTACATAACAGTTAATTAAGTTACAAAAAATTTGACTAAAGTTACAAAAAATTTGATTAAAGTTACATAAATTTGTACTAAAGTTATATAAAATGTCATAAAATTAAATTTCTATATTCAAAATTACCTTATGTTACATAATTTCAAATTTTTATATACAAAATAGCCTTAAATGACTAAAGTTACGCTCGTAAAATATTGGAGTTACACTTTAAAATACCAAAGTTACATAAGAATTTTCTTAAAATTACATAAATCAAAATTAATATATAAAATGAACTACATTAGCATAAAGTTACACCATTAAAGGCTGAAGTTACACTCGAAAATGACTAAATTAGTATAAAGTTACACTTTCAAAGGCTAAAGTTACATTCGTAAAAAACTAAAGTTACATAAATTTGTGATAAAGTGATAAAAACTTGTTCTATAATTTCAAAAATTCAAATTAGACTTAGTTAGTAGTAGGTGAGTGTTTTAATGCTTCTAATCTCATCCCTTCATCTCTTGTAAAATCTAATGGCTTAGATTAGGACTTAGGGACTCACCTAAATAACAGGACTTACCTGAACCTGACTCTATATATATATATATATATATATATATATATATATATATATATATATATAGATAGGTTCTTGTGAGTCCACCCTTTTTTTTGAGTCCATGAGTCCTTATCCTAGCCATTGGATGAAGGAGATGGATGGATGAGATTGTAGAGACAAAAACACACTTAACACTAATCATTTACCTATGCACTAATTAATCAACTTTCTCTCTCTAGCCTTTAGTTAATCACTTTTGAGCACTTTTGAATTTCTGAGATTTGTGAGTGTAACTTCAGCCCATATTTGTGTAACTTCAAACTAAAATGTGATTTCGACTATATAAATTTGAATTTATGAAACTTCAAGACAAGTTTATGTGATTTTAGACTTTTTATGAGTGTAACTTCAGTCATTACTAGTGTCACTTCAACCATTATTTATGTAACTTCAAACTAAAATGTGATTCGACTACATAAATTTGAATTTATGAAACTTCAAGACAAGTTTATGTGATTTTAGCCTTTTTATGAGTGTAACTTCAGTCACTACGAGTGTAACTTCAACCATTATTTGTGTAACTTCAAGCTAAAATGTGATTTCGACTATATGAATTTGAATTTATGTAACTTTAAGACAATTTTATGTGATTTTAGCCTTTTCTGATGGTAACTTCAACCATTATTTGTGTAACTTCAAGCTAAAATATTATTTCGACGGTACAAATTTGAATTTTTGTAACTTAAGACAATTTATATGATTTGAACCTTTTTATGAGTGTAACTCCAGTCTTTACAAGTGTAACTTCAAACCGTATTTGTGTAACTTTAATTTTAAGACATAAGTATGTAACTTTAAGACATGTTTATGTAACTTTAGTCATTTGAAAATTTTAATTTAAGTTGATTTAACTTTAAGGCATATTTTGGTAACTTTAGTCCTTACTAATATAACTTCAGTTCTTAATTGTACAACTTCAAGCATAACTTCAGTCTATTAATAGTATAACTTCAGTATCTTAATAGTGTAACTTCAGTCCCTAAAAGTGTAACTTCAGTCCTTAAAAGTGTAACTTCAATTTTTAATAATGAAATTTTAAGACATGTTATCTTTAGTCATTACTGGTGTAACTTCATTCCAAAATAGTGTAACTTCAGTCCAAAATAATGTAACTTCAGTATAAAATAGTGTAACTTCAGTCATTATATGTGAAACTTCAGTGAAACCACAACTAACCACAAAAAAAAACTGGTGATTTTTAAATCTGAAAAATTAATAAACATAAAAACTTGAAAAATAATAATGAGATCTAAAAAAAGAAAACATAAAAACTTCAGTTTTTAATAATGTAACTTTATTATTTAAAAGTGTAACTTCAAGGCTTAATAGTGTCACTTCAAGCCTTATAAGTGTAACTTCAAGCCTTAAAAGTGTAACTTCAAGCCTTAAAAGTGTAACTCAAAAAAATCAGATCTAAACATAAAAAACTATAAGAAATAACAAAATTAAAATAAACATAACAAATTCGAAAAAAAAAACATAAAACATATTTAAAAAAAGTGTAACTTCAGCAAAAAAAAAATTGGGTAACTTCAGTCATTATATGGGTAACTTCAGTTACTAAAAGTGTAACTTTAGTCATTATATGTGAAATTTCAGCAAAAAAAACTGTGTAACTTCAGTCATTATATGGGTAACTTCAGTTACTAAAAGTGTAACTTCAATCATTATATGTGAAACTTCAGTAAAAAAAATGTGTAACTTCAGTCATTATATTGGTAACTTCAGTTACTAAAAGTGTAACTTCAACGATTATAAGTGTAACTTCAGTCCCTAAAAGTGTAACTTCAGACATATATCACCAACAAACAACCTAGCCTCAACCAAACACCGAAAAAAAAATGAGATTTTGTAAAAAACAAAAAAAAGAGATCTAAAACAAAAAAAAAAGAGATCTAAAAAAAAAGAAAAAAAACATTATCATATTTGGTGGTTTTGAAATTTAAAAAAACAAAAAAAACATCAGAAATTTAAAAAATAATGAAGGAGAACTAAAAAAATCACATAAATTATGAAAAAATAAATAAAAACGATTTCTATCTAAGGTATGAGTTCAGATCTGATAAAGAAAAAAAAAAGGAAAAGAAGAAGTGAGGAGGCGGCAGGGGAGACACGGAGGCGACACGAGACGGTGGCAGGAGGCGGTGAAAGAGAGGTGGTTGTCAACCCCCTCGTCCCTCCTCTTATACTCCGGCACCCTCCTCTTCTACGCCGACATCCTGCTCCCGCCTTATCTCCTCCCGTCTTCTTCTACCGCCCTCTTCTACTTCTTTTTTTTTGTAGATCTTGGTTGTTGGAAGTGATGGTGGTTTTTTTAAAAGATAATATAGAGTAGTTTTTTGGTGGTGGTTGTTGTGTTGGAGTGGTAGTTGTTGTGTTGGAGTGGTGGTGGTTTTGGAATAGTGATAGTTGTGGGTGGTTTTTTGTGTTTTTATTTTTCAGATCTAGTCTTTTTTTTTGGCTTGGTGGGAGGTCGTGGTGAAGGTGGTTGGCAGGAGGAAGGCGGGTGCGCGGAGGAGAGTGGCAGGGGGTGGCGGGTGGGTATGGGTGGCAGGCAAAAAGGGGTGGCGGTCGATGGTGGTGGTGGTGAGTGAGGACGGTTGGCAGGCAAAATGATTATTTGGGTTTTGGTTATTTGGGTTTTTGAATTATTTGGATTTTAGAGAGAGATGGAGGGTTGATATTATGAGGGATGAGAGATAAGTGGATGAGTGGAAAATGTTATATATTGAATTAAGATGGGATTAGTGGTTAATTAGTAAAGATGAGAGAGAGTGGAAAATTAGCCCATTAATCCATTTTTGAGAGCTTCAATCTCAGCCATCCATCTTCAAGATCCAAGGGCCTATAAGAGGACTTATGGACTCACCTTTCCTAAGATGACTTACATGATCCTCTCTCTCTCTCTCTCTCTCTTTATATATATATATATATATATATATATATATATAAATTGCATCCGGTGAGTACACATATATTAGGTGAGTACGTCCCGTGAATAAGGACCATTAGATTTTATGATGAATGAGTGGCTGAGATTGAATCTCCCATAATATAACTTTCATATAAATACCTCAATTACTAGCTATGTTCATCATAATTGATATTCACTTTCTCTCTCTAAATTACATCTCTCTAGCTCTCCTTCTGCTCTGTTATACGACTTCATCAGTTCTTCTGCTCCTGCAAATTAAACCTCACTAATTCAATTTCTGATTCATTCAATTTCTTCTTCAATCATCAGCAATTTCCACAAATTAATTCAATCGCAAATTTATCAGCAATTGACTCTCAATTCAATTTTCAATTTTGCACGACTTTTCGTTTCCTCGTTTTGCATGTCAATTTCCGCTCCTTATTTCCGTCCTATTTGATCTTGCTTTCATATTAACTGTTTTTAATTTCTTCATTACTACAATGGCGACAAATTATAGCGAATTCCCCTTACCTACAGGTATATTCCTTCCTCACTTCCTTCCGCTCTTATTTTCAATTTCTTGATTTTCTGTTAGTTTCTTTTTAAATTATCACTGTCATGATTTCGCAGTTTAGGACGTTTCTTAATTGTCGTTACTTTGCTTTTCAATTTTATCACGGTTTTG
>JAIUZE010018728.1:0-10592 GCA_022085475.1 Heliosperma pusillum
GTAATGTAGTTATCTGTTTCATAACATTAAAAGCATATCATATATGTTAAAGTTTTGTATTTTCCATATACATTGCTTTTATGTTATTCATGTTTTATTAAACTTGACATTTCGTGGCTGGGAGAACTCGGAGTTACTCCCCACTGACTGTGGCTTCCGTGTTTATATTTAATGCGGTCGAACAGGTGGTGATGCATATTTTGGGGTACATGACGAGCTAGCGAGCGAAGTATTTTACCTCGGACCTATATTCGGTTCATAGTTTGTATATTATTAGATACACTTTTATTTCGTATTTATACGGGAGATATGTCTCCCGTCTTGTACATTTCGTTTGTAGAATATTATTTCCGTTTTGTAATGACCTTTTTATTTTATGACACCTTCGTTTTGTACTATCTTATTTCTTTTATGTATTTAAAAAATTTTTTTTCTTTCCGCAAATTTGAGGGTGTTACAAAGAACGACACAAGACGACAACTCTCACGGTAAATGAAACGCACTAGCATCGTGTACATGGCAAGTATGATTAACAGGCATCCACGGGATAAGCATTTCCCTGTAACGCATACACGATCACATTTCGTATATGTTCACTAATTTCCTCCTGGTAGGACGACGATAATAATACGGTCCTAGTCTAAATCTGGCCAGACTCTCGGAATAAATCATGTTCCGATTCGACACGCGATGACGTTTCGCATCCAAGACTCGGTCTTACAAAAATAAACGCCGAGTACCCCCAAATTCGGTAGATCAATTCACGAAAGAGGCGGAAAAGAGCTCAAGCCTCATAACAAGCGGTACGCTACATGCAAATACCACCACCTCGCAAGTACACAACATTTGACGGCCGGGTCGAACAACGCATAGCGTTCAACTCCCAACAACGTCGTCGTATGCCCACTAACACATGCAATTAAGCAGTAGGATACCTCTCCGTTCCGACATTCTAGCCTTACGAACGGAAAGGTAGCCAAGGGAATGAGAGTACAAAGCACAAGACAAAATAGTGCTCAAACCGTATCATTTGTGAAAACCGACTCAAAGTGGGAACATACCAAAAACCGTCACAAAACATGTGATACAAGCGAATGAGAATATCATATATCCAAAACATGAATCAATACATGATACATAAGCATTTGACCAAGTTTATGAAGCATAATGAATAAAAACATAGATCACCTCTCCAAAACAATGTTGTTTGGAAACCAACGAAAACAAGGGTCCACTTAAAACGGTCATAACTAGAGTTCTAGATATGGGAATGCAGAAATTCCAAGTCGAGGTGATAGCTTAACCTCTTACGGTTCCAACGAGATGTCACACGCTCAAAACAAGCAAGTAACGAAGGAGATATGATCATTCTACGAAAAGGGGTCAGTGCAGGAAAAGTTCTGTTGGCAGCGGGTGACGCGGCCTGCGTCCTACGACGCAGCCTGCGTCCTATTCGGACAGGTAAGAGTCACACAAGTCACCACAATTTCACTAAGGCATAATACAAGTAACATCTATCATCACAATTCATCAATTCTCATATCAATTAACAACTAACAACAACCAACAACAACAACACAAGTCCTAAGCATACTAACCATAATCTAAATACGGTTTCTAACATGGAAAACACATTAAAACACGTAAATGATATCGAGTAACCCTTCACCGTTACCTTTACGCGTCTTTAAACGGTTACTAAGCTTTCCTAGTCTCCACCTACATACAATTAGATAATAAAAGATGAATATCATTCACCTAGAGAAAGACGGATAATTTAAAAAGCGAGAAAGACGGTAATTTTATTACCAATACGGATAGAGGAAAATAAGAGGGGAAGAATAAGACGAACTTACTAGAATTTGAGCGAGAAATGAACGAACTATGACGAATCTAAGCTTGGAAGAAATGGAAGCTAGGTTTTGGTGTTTATGGTGAGGAAGAAGAAGATTGAGTTGTGAGAGAGTGAATTAGGTTAAGGTGAGTATGAGGGAGTATATATAGGAGAAAGTCAACGAAAGTCAAAGACGGCTCGAAAGTCAAGAAAAGTCAAAGACGACTCAAAAGTTAAGAAAAGTTAAAGACGACTCAAAAGTTAAGAAAAGTCAAAGACGACTCAAAAGTCAAGAAAAGTCAAAGACGACTCAAAAGTCAAGAAAAGTCAAACGACTCAAAAGAAGAAAAGTCAAACTCGACTCAAAAGTCAAGGAAAGTCAAACTCGCCTTAAGACGGGATTTTCATGGAATCTCGCGGAAATTCCAAATACGAACTCGGAAATTCTAAATTCGACTCGAAACATAAAAATCTTAATTAAAACATAAAATTACTGAAAAGATTTCGTAAAATATTTCTACTAGAAAAATAGGGTACATTTCCGGGTGTTACAAATTAGTGACATTATTCCAAAAAATAATCAAATGGCGCGCAATTTTCAAGAGATTAAGAATTTGCTTAAGGGACTCCAACTACCCATGTGAAAATCGATGCATGTCCTACCGGTTGCATGCTTTTTTGGGAAGAAAATGCCGATCTTGAGGAATGTACCAAATGTCATGCCTCTCGGTATAAAGGTAAAAAGAATTTAAGTGGCCGGAAGCGAATACCTTGTAAACCACTGACTTATTTCCCGCTTGCGCTAAGGTTACAACGACTATTTGAAACCAAACACATAGCAGGTGAGATGAGTTGGCACCATAAAAACTCTCTAGTATGAGAAAGAGGGACAATGGCACACCCAAGTGATGGAGAAGCGTGGAAAAATTTCGATAGAGAGCATCCAGAATTTGCAAGTGAGCCTCGCAATGTTCGCCTAGGTTTGTGTATAGATGGATTTTCACCTTATGGCCAATTCGGGAAGTCTTACTCGTGTTGGCCCGTGATTTTAACCCCGTACAACTTACCCCCTTGGTTATGCATGAAGAGGCAATTTATGTTCTTATCTATGATCGTTCCAGGTCCTAATAACCCTAAAGCAAAATTGGATGTCTACCTCCAACCGTTGATCAAAGAGTTGAAAGAACTTTGGGAAACCGGTGTGGATAACTATGATGTCTCTAAGAAACGTAACTTTCAATTAAAAGTGGCATTACTTTGGACGATCAATGATTTTCCTGCATATGGCATGCTTTCCGGTTGGTCCACAGCCGGATACCGTGCTTGTCCTTATTGTCTTCAAAAAGATCCTAAATCCTTTTTTCTGAAACATAGTCGAAAGGTTTGTTGGTTCGATTGTCATCGTACTTTCTTGAAACATGATCATCCTTTCCGCAACAATTGTAAGCATTTTCTAAAGAATAGGAAAACTGAGTGTTGGACCAATTTCATAGTTTTGATAATGACATGTGTTTACGTAATAATATGTTTTACTCGATATATCATATGCGTGTAATTGTGTGCTTTAGTCTTATTATAGCCAGCAACAATTATGAGAAGAAAGATCAAAGTTAGACATAACTTTGATAAAGTCTGTGAGACAAAGTTATAACAACTTCAGGAATAACTTTGGAAGTGAACTTGGAAGTTATAGCTAACCAGGCATAACTTTAAGGAAAATCGCTTCAAACAAGATCTACATAAATCTACACAAGACTCGAGATGGAGGGTCTTTGTGATCAAGATGAAGAGATGATCCGTATACTGAAGATCTTTGTGAAGATTAGATAGTATAGGTCGTCATTCGGTAACTATTCCATTCGAGAGATTTTATGTTCAAAAGTTATAGCTTTAGTCTATGACTTTGGATGATAAAATATTGATGCATGATTTTGGAAATAAAATGTTTTGAAATGTTTTCAAAAAGTGAAAGAGTATTTTTATATTTATCAATTATTTTATTAGAGAATATATTTATGAGATTCTATTGGTTAGTAATACAACTTATGGGTTGTCATGCTACCTAGGGTTTCTAATATATTCTATCTCAATTTGTTGTTAACCTAATTAGCCCACCTAGTGTTTGAGCCACCTAGGGTTTCGTGAAACCTAGTGTTTGTGCCACCTAGGGATGCGTGCCTCCTAGGGTTTCGTGAGCTAGGTGAATCCGGCCTCCTTAGGCTTGTTTCCTTAGTTTACCTAATCTAGGATTCTACTATATCTTTACAACAATATTTTGAGATATTAAGATAAATATATTTCTATAAGATGAACCAAATAATATTTTGAGATAAAGATATTTCTAAAAGATAAGAAAATATTATTTTATGAAAAGATAAGTATCTTTATTAAATATTATACTAGGGTTTTAGATCTACTATGATTCTAATACTATAAATACTCCTTCACATACAAATTGTAAAATACACGAAATACACAACATATCACACGGCTATTTATTTTACTTGTGTTGATTTTCCAAAATCGTTTTAAAGCAAGCCTTTGAGCAAATATTTATTATTTTTAGAGTTTGTTTTTAAAAGAGTTGTGCATCAATTATTATCAATCGCTTGAGTGAAATACGTTATTGGATAATAGTACATCATTATAAGCTTACAATTCTTTAACGGGAATCTGTGTGAGTTATATTGTACTTTCTTATTAGCGTAAGATAGTATAGAGTATTTAGCGATACTTACCTTGAGTTATAATCATAGTGTTGATTATACGAGTGGGTTGGTAATTTTTGTAATCCGTAGAAAGGTACTAAAAATTATTAATCGAGAATAGTGGACGTAGGTTTCAACGTGTGAAACTGAACCACTTCAAAAATCGTGTGCCTCTCTCTTATCTCTTTATTTTTCGTTATTTCGTTATTCGCGCTTACTTTGATTAATTAATTAGTTGATTTTAATTCATAAGATCAAATAATTAATTACATATCATATAAATCGAAAAAGTGGGGCTAGTTTTTAATACTCAATTCACCCCCCCCCCCTCTTTCGTATTCGATCAATAGACTCTACAATTGGTATCAGAGCCTCGTGCTCTTGATTGCCTTACAGCAAGGAGTCTGATCCATTTATCCTTTTATTTTTATTTATTTTCCGCTGCATTTAATTTTATTTTAATGGATTCCAAACATCTGAAGTGTCCCGTATTCGATGGGAAGAACTACAGTTTATGGAAAAATATGATGACCCATTTCATAAAGGGTAACGATTGGGAGTGTTGGCTAATCATTAAGAATGGTCCTAATAAGATCATGCTTGGAACGGCTACTGGCACTTCCATCGAAAAGAAAGAAGATGACTATGTTGAGGCAGATTATAAGAAAGCTGAGAAAAATTCAAAGGCTATTAGTCTGTTGCAAAACGGCATGACCCATACTGAATTTGATCGTTTCTCATCTAGTTCTACTGCCAAGGAAATATGGGATGTCTTGAGTTAGCTTATGAGGGGACAACTGTTGTCAAAAAGCAACGTATTGCACTACTTATGCGAAAATACGAACTGTTCTCCATGGAACAAAATGAATCGCTTGACAGCATGTCCACTCGCTTCTCTAGTATCATTAATGAATTGAAAAATCTTGGAAAAACTTTTGACTCCGAGGAAATTGCCAGGAAGATCCTTAGAAGTCTATCTAAACGATGGAGACCTAAGGTGACGGTAATTGAGGAATGTAAAGACCTATCTGACCTATCTTATCAAGAGCTACTTGGAACCCTAATGGCTCACGAGATCACTCTTGATGAAGATGAGGCAAATGATAGTAATAGCAAGAAAGTGGCTTTACAAGCCGAATCTAGTGAAAGACATGATTCGGATCTTGAAGATGAAACAGTGTTATTTGCTAGACGTTTTAAGAAAAAATTCTTTAATAAACCACAAGGGAAAACGTTTAATGATCGGGTTGTCGCGTACCCTAATCAAAGATAAATAACCCTTGGCTAGGCTAACAACAAATAAATGCAGTTAGGGAAGTAAGGGGTCGATCTCGGGGAGACGGGAGATACTTGTGAAAAGATATGATTAAAATTTTAACTTGTATGATTGTCACAATGGTTATTACTAAGCTAGAAAACTAAAACAATAATTAATGACTCGATATAGAAAACAATCTAGGGAAATAGGTTCACACATGTAGATTGACATATTGGAGAAATTGGATTTAAGACATGCAAATAATTCATTGCGAGTTCGTAAGAATGATGTGTTCATTACAATCATAGATCAGATGGTCTAGCAGGCTTTTTAGGCGATTTACTAGGTCTTAATCCACCATGTCATGCTTTGTCTATTCAATTCGCGTATCTCTACCTTGGAAAAGAATTCCATTTTAGTCGATTATTTCCGGCCAGAAATTGTTAACTATCGTTACAATCCAAACATGCATAGACACAACGTTTTAAAGGCACAATTTCTTTTATCCAATTAACATCTTTTAATCAATCTAACATGGCTATCCTACACCCTAGAAAGGTGACTACTTATGCATGATTAACAATGAAAAGGAAACTAAGATTATAAAACTAAGAATGATAAACATGATAAAGGAAATACTAAAAGAAAATGAAACTATAATGTAAAGACGAGAATAAAGATTACCGAAAAGGATGAGCAAAGATTGAAATGGAATAAGAACTTGAATAGGAAATGCAAACCCGGAAACTTGAATTCCAATTACAACTAGAACAACTACAATTGAAGAAAACTTAGAACTAGACTAAACTAAACTAGAGAAAACTAAAACTAAACTAAACTAAGAAAAAAGAAGAACTAAACTAAAGAAAGAAGAGAAGAGATGTTGTGTGAGATGAGATGGATGATATGATATGAGGGCTAGAGCATCTATTTATAGTATTAGGGTTTCGTGGAGAAGAGGTCGGGCATTAAACACATAGGTCAAAAATAGGATGAAGGAGCCGCAATGCTCGAAGCAGCACACATACCCGATCGGGTACACACTTACCCGATCGGGTAAGTTGTCATCTAGAAGTATTTGACTAACGTTTCATCTTCCTTCGCTTTGACTTGACTTCCATCATCCCCCTTGACCTCTTGAGTCGGGTTTGTTGATAGGGTTTGATGTAAAGCGATGATTGCTTCCGCCTAATTGATTGATCTTCCGACAACTACGAAACCGTCTTTGCTTCTTCTCTCTTTCGAATTAGTGAACCTTCTTGAAATGCAATTCACTTGGTCAAGCTTTCTTCTTCAAATCGTCGGGTTCTAGGCAAATGCTCGGGAATATAGAAAAAGGGCGTAGAAACGTCACTTTCCCTACAAAATAGGTTAGAACACAGGAATTCGCCTAGAAGACGATATTAGCTCATAAAGTGGCTTAACAAAGCACAAATGACATACAAAACCGAGCTAAATTGGGGGTTAAAACCATACAAATATTCACTTATCATTTAACAACAACACTAATAAATCTTACAAAAAGCCAATTGAGTCAAAAGGGTCTCTTTCAAGTCGTGGTTGCTTCAAATGTGGGGATAATGATCACATGATCAAGGATTGCCCCACATGGAAGAAAATCAAAGACAAAAATCAACGAGACAAAACCAAGAAGGAATTCAAGCAAGTGATGATGGCTTATTGCTGGGGAGATCTTGACACAGAGGACGACGAGTCAGAGGAAGAGGAAGTCGTTAACTTGTGTCTAAGCAACGTCAGTCTTGACCTAATTTCTGACAGTGACAATGAAAGCGAATCCGAGATGTGTCTTGTTGGCAACTCAGATTCAGAACTAGACTCAGAAGATGACGAAGAGGTTAGTCATCTTGAACTTAAAAAGCAAGTTAAGAATTTATCTAAGAAGTCTTTAATTAAGTATTTTGAAGAAGCCTTAGATCATTGTCATGAACAGAGTCTTGAATTAAAAGATCTCAAAGAACAAATTCTTGACATTGCTGAGGAAAACCAACTTCTTAAGGCCAAAGCTAAAAAGCTCAAGTCTAAAGTTATGGCAACTTCAGCTATAACTTCAGACAAGACAAATGTTGAGAAAGAAGCTCTTGAGTCTAAAGTTATAGCTAATGAAGCTATAATGTCAGAGTTGAAGCTCAACATTAAGCATCTTCAAGCCAAAGTTATAGCTAATGAAGCTATAACTTTAGAATTGAAGAAAGTCAATGAGCTTTTACAATCTCAAGCTAAGGCAAAGGAAGTTGTTATTATTGATCATGAGAAAGTAAACTCTTTTCTTTCTCAGCAATTGAAAGATTTGAAGGCTGAATTCTCCCAAGCCAAAAGTCAACACAATGAGGAGAAACTTATCTTGAACAAACGTTTCAATGATTTTCGTGAAAATGTTAAAAAGAACAATTCCTCCAAAGACTCGAATGTAGACCATTCGTCGTGTGAAAAAGAAATTCAGTCTTTGAAGGAATTGCTCCTACATGCACGAAAGGTTCATGATAAGTGGGAAGGAAGTCAGAAGGTCTTAGACTTCCTTACCGAACAGTCTAACAATAACATGAAGATGGGTCTAGGTCATGAATGCTATAGTCGTAGAGACCATGATAAGTGCAAATCCACTCCTTCTGACCGTGATTTCAGAAGAAGGAAGTATGTCAATCTTTCAGAATATCTGATTTGCAATTATTGTGGTCACAATGGTCATGTTAAAGATAATTGTGTTAAATACGTTAACGACAACAAAAATCAAACTGGTTTTGTGAAAGAGCATGATGTGTCTAGTGAGTCCGAATCTGAACCTCAACGTGATGAGGTTAGAAATAATGAGTTTAGATGGTTTTATGACATGGCTTTCGATTACACATCTGTACCTTCAAAATCCAAATCGTATGTGAATCAGAAGCAGTCATTTAAACCAAATGTGCGTCGTAACAATAATCAATATAATAAATCTAGCAAACCCTATCCTAAGAAGAAAAGAATTGTCAAACAGGTATGGGTTATGAAGGATCAAATACATAGAGTCACTAACCACAAAGGACCCAACTTAGCGTGGGTACCTAAAAGCTGTATTTGATTCTCTTGCAGATAATAGTGAAAGAAAACAATCTATGGTATCTCGACAGTGGATGTTCGAGACACATGACTGGAAACAAGAATTTATTTCTTTCACTAGAACCCTTCAACGGTGGCAAGGTCACCGTTGGAGACAACAAGAAGGGCAACATAATCGGTGTAGGTAAGATTGGTATATCCTCTTCACATGCTATTAATAATGTATATCTGGTAGATGGCCTTAAGCATAACTTGCTAAGTATCTCTCAACTATGTGACAAAGGCAACAAAGTCGTTTTTCATTCAAATGTTTGTCGTATCATAGTTGAAGGTACGAGTAATGTTATCTTAGAAGGTCTACGTAAACGGAACGTGTATATGATTGATTTAAACAAAGTCACTACAAGTTCCTTTACGTGCATGAAAGTCACTGTGGATGATTCATGCTTGTGGCACAATAGGTTTGCACACATCAGTCCAACGATTTTAAAGAAACTTAAGTCTTGGGATTTAGTTGAGGGTCTACCCTCAATCAAATTCGAACAAGAAAAGATGTGTGACTCATGTGCCCGTTGTAAACAAGTTAGATCTTCATTCAAACCGAAAAGAGTAGTAAGTACAGAGCGTCCACTTGAGTTGGTACACATGGATTTGTGTGGACCTATAAAAGTTAGAAGCCGCGGTGGATCAAGGTACGTATTCGTCCTAGTCGACAACTACTCCAGGTATGTATGGCCTATATTTCTATTTACTAAAGATGAAACTTTCGATGAGTTTGTGGTACTAATGAAGCTCGCCCAAAACAAGTATGATAAAAAGTTAGTTTCCATTCGTATGGATCATGGCACCGAATTTGATAATCAAGCTTTTATAGAATATTGTAGGAAGAATGGTGTAGGACATAACTTTTCTGCACCACGAACCCCACAACAAAATGGTGTTGTGGAACGTATGAATAGAACATTAGAGGACATGGCCCGCACTATGCTTTTGTGTAGTGGCCTTCCTAAGAGCTTTTGGGCAGAAGCCATAAGTACTGCATGCGATGTGCACAATAGAGCTATGATTAGACCTATTCTCAAAAAGACTCCCTATGAACTTTTAAGAGGGAGAAAACCCAATATAGCTCACCTTCGTTGCTTCGGGAGTAAATGTTTTGTCCATAATAATGGAAAAGGTAATTTGAGCAAATTTGATCCACGAAGTGACGAAGCTGTGTTTGTTGGTTATTCTAATCATAGTAAAGCTTTTAAAGTTTTTAACAAAAGAACTTTGTGCATATAAGAAAGTGTTCATGTTTTATTTGATGAAGACAATGTGCCTGAACAAGCTGAACAGAATGAAGAAGAAGACATGAATGATCCAGACTTTCGCCTTTCAAGGGAAGACGAGCCAGATAATAATGAAGAAGTTATTGAAGGAATCAATGATGAACTTGATAAATCCACAAATGACCTTGAACAGAGAACTGAGACAATTGTTGATGATACGAATGTCTCTTCTCAAAACAAGGAAAAGGAAACTAAAGTTATAGCTGATGATGCTATAACTTTGAACCAGAACCAAGATGGTGTAACTGAAGTTGTACCAACTTCAGCTATAACCCCAGAGTCCAACTCAGGGGGAACCAATCTTGATTCTGAATCATTTGAGGAAAGTGATAGTTCATCAGATTATGATGAGCCTAGGAACTCTAAGAAATGGAAATATAAGAGTTCTCATCCTATGGATAGTA
>JAIUZE010018729.1:0-10369 GCA_022085475.1 Heliosperma pusillum
CAACTGATCCCTTTAGGTCACACCTATAGGATGAGACCCAAATAGAATACTAATTATTTGTATATGATACAGTTTAATTAGGGCATTACATATATTTGATATGTACGTTTAGTTACGATAGTTATTTATTGGAAATTGAGTTAGGAACTCATTCCACTTAAGTTTATTAGTCAATTATACGATAACTGACTGAATAAATTTTTACGTCTTATTTTAATACGATTAAATAAGATTTAATTTAGTGATTAATCGTTAATTCATTAAATTAGTTGAGGTTATGCATATATTTTGAGGTAGAGGTAATTAGTTAATTATATTTACAAGGAGTTGTAAAATAAATTAACTAGGCATTGTGGGATCCATTATATATTGATATAATGGTAAAATATCACTTAAAAGTTAAGTACATAATTGTTATATGATCAAATTAACACTTAATTATGCAAGATAATTAAGCATATGATTAATAAGTATTTGTGGGACAAATATCAAAAATCAAAATGGTCCATATAAGACACATGTGGACCAGTTTTAGCTAGTAGAAAAACAATCATGTTTATTTTCTACTAAATCCACACTCCACTAAGTGATTATGACATGTTATGACACATGATCATTATTATTTTCTTACCTACACTCAAGTCATTTGCATGAGAATATAATAAGCAAAATAATCACCATTTTGGTGATACCATGACCGGCCAAGTGCCCATATATAGTGCACTTGGTTGTTCATTTCCTTTTTGCTCATTCATTTTCACTTGTTTTAGATATCTCTTTAAAATCCTCAACTTCTCTCTAAACTCTCATAAACACTAATATTCATGTCTTATTACTAGTGTAGTAGTACAATAATATTAGTAATATAATGTCTTACTTATTATCTAGTTAATAATAAGTTAAGATTATTTGGGTTTAATCTTGGGTGCAACTAGAAGGAGACCTTCTACTTTGGAGGTTGTTTTATGGAGGATCATCCATTAATTTCATGCTCAAGAACAATAAGAAGGAGTTCTTATTGTGCCCATATTGAACCGAAAATACCCCATGTAAGGATGTTTTCGTCTTATCTTTTCTTTTATGCTTTTATATTCGCATGCATGATACTTAGATCCTAAATCATTAAGTTAATGTAATTTAATGAACTAATTAGAGGAGTCTAATTAGAGGTCTAGGACTTTCAACACCTTGCGATGAGTGGGAGGATGTGACGCAAAAGAGACAAGAGAATCGGTAGCACACAACTTGTCGAGACAAGTGGGAGATATTGTTGGAGTAGGAGTCCTCCACAATAGTGTCGCTACATGCACAACTTGTATCGGACAAGTGGGAGATTGTTGGAGTAAGTGTCCTCCACAATAGTGCATTTATATAATAAATCTCATTTGGAATATACGTGGCATGATTAGTATATTTTGATAGTCCACGTCAGTTGATTAACGTAAATCGGTAACGCTCGGCTGACTAAAGTTTGACGTTATTGTCGTATGACGGCGGTGATCAACTGATCCCTTTACGTCACACCTATAGGATGAGACCCAAATAGAATACTAATTATTTGTATATGATACAGTTTAATTAGAGCATTACATATATTTGATATGTACGTTTAGTTACGAGAGTTATTTATTGGAAATTGAGTTGCGAACTCATTCCACTTAAGTTTATTAGTCAATTATTCGATAACTGACTGAATAAATTTTACGTCTTATTTTAATACGATTAAATAAGATTTAATTTAGTGATTAATCGTTAATTCATTAAATTAGTTGAGGTTATGCATATATTTTGAGGTAGAAGTAATTAGTTATATATATTTACAAGGAGTTGTAAAATAAATTAACTAGGGCATTGTGGGATCCATTATATATTGATATAATGGTAAAATATCACTTAAAAGTTAAGTATATATATTTGAGTCATATAATTGTTTTATGATCAAATTAACACTTAATTATACTAGATAATTAAGCATATGATTAATAAGTATTTGTGGGACAAATATCAAAAATCAAAATGGACCATAATAGGGCATAATGGACCGGTTTTGAGCACATGGAAGAAGCTTGTGTGTTATTCTTTTCTAACACACAATCAACTATTTGATAGTGACATGTCTTCCATACTTTAATCATCATAACCACCCTTACACACTACCATTATGCATGTGATAATTTTGAGCAAAAATAAGAGCTATGTTGAGTGCTATAACCGGCCAAATGCTCTATATAAGAGCATTTTTGGTTGTTCATTTGACTAGTTGATTTTTTTGATGCTTATTTTGCTTCTTCTCACTAAAAACTCAACTTCTCTATAAACTCTCTTATACACTAATATTCTCTACATATTACTAGTGTAGTAATACCATAATATTAGTAGTATTTATCTTACTTATTATCTAGTTAATAATAAGTTAAGATTTTTGGGTTTAATCTTGGGTGCAACAAGAAGGAGACCTTCTACTTTGGAGGTTGTTTTATGGAGGATCATCCATTAATTTCATGCTCAAGAACAATAAGAAGGAGTTCTTATTGTGCCCATATTGAACCGAAAATACCCAATGTAAGGATGTTTTCGTCTTATCTTTTCTTTTATGCTTTTATATTTGCATGCATGATAACTAGATCCTAAATCATCAAGTTAATGTAATTTAATGAACTAATTAGAAGTGTCTAATTAGAGGTCTAGGACTTTCACTTTCCTCGTGGATCAACAGGTAAGAGGGCTCTGACTAGTTTGAGCACCAAGTCCCCTTCTTTGATGTTTCTGGATTTAACCCGTTTGTTAAAGGCTCGTTTGATACGTGCTTGATATGTCTATACATTATGTAAGGCACGCAGTCTTCAATTCGCTCGTCCAAGAGGGCAAGTTCATCTTATCTATCTCTTTTCTAGTCAGCTTCCGCA
This sequence comes from Heliosperma pusillum, assembly GCA_022085475.1. NCBI lineage: Eukaryota > Viridiplantae > Streptophyta > Magnoliopsida > Caryophyllales > Caryophyllaceae > Heliosperma > Heliosperma pusillum. Next base: position 2,907 of record JAIUZE010018729.1, read on the forward strand.
ATTTCACTCTCCAAAAGAATACGTAGAGATGGGATTTTTAGTTCTACTGGTTGTATAGCTTCCATCCCGTACGTTAAGTAAAAAGGAGTGGCCCCAGTGGGTGTCTTAATTGAAGTGCGATAGCCCCATAACGCAAAGGGTATTTTGCTTGGCCAATCGCGGTAATTTTCGATCATTTTCTTGAGGATTGTGACGACATTCTTATTAGCTGCCTATACTACGCCATTAGCCTTAGGTTTGTAAGGCGAGGAATGGTGATGCTTGATTTTGTATTTGGCTAGCACTTGTTCAGTCGCAGCCTGGAAATGTGAGCCGTTATCACTGATGATTACATGTGGGCAACCATATCGGTAGATAATATTGGTTTGTATGAACTTTGCCACATTTTTAGCAGTGAGACTAGTGTAGGATGCTGCCTCGACCCATTTGGTGAAGTAATCGATAGCTACCAGAATGAAGCAGTGACCTCCTGTTACAGCTGGGGAGATATTTCCAATGATGTTAATTCCCCAAGAATAAAATGGCCAAGGACATGTCTTGGTGTAAAGCATCGATGGAGGAACATGCTGCACATTTCCGAACATTTGGCAGTTATGGCAGTGTCTGACGTACTTAATAGAATCTGACTCCATTTTCGTTCAGTAGTATCCTAGACGTGTGATTTTCTTTGCCATCATGGGTCCACTCATGTGGGGATTGCATTCTTCATCGTGAACCTCTTTATTTACTTTTTGTGCATGTGAATGATCAAGACAACACAAGATGACACCAAGAGGTGTACACTTCTCCTTGCACGAGGAGGTATTTAGAGGCTAATAGGCGCATGGCGCGTTGTTCCCTTTTATCTATTTCTGGTGGGTATGTTCCATTGACTTTGAAGTTTAGAATGGCTTGGAACCAGGGTTCCTCTGGGGTTTCTTCTTTATTTGTAAGTTGGTGCACATAGGCTGGTTTTGACCGTCGTTCGATGCATTGTGGCATTTCGATCATGTTGTCTGGCATGTTGATCAAGGCCGCAAGTTTTGCATGACCGTCTGCGAACTGATTCTCTTCTCGAGGTAGATTTAGATAAGTGACTTGATCAAAGAACTGGGCGACTTGGTCTATTCTAGCCTGATAGGGTGGTGCTAGACTTTCACTTCGAATATTCCATGATCCTGTAACCTGGTTGATGATCAAGGAGGGGTCTCCATGAACCCGATGATTTTTAGTGCCCAAACTGATTGCTTCTTGAACGCCGATGAGGCATGCTTCGTATTCTGCTGCGTTATTTTTCACCTCGAAGTCGAGTTTGATAGATAGCATGGTATGCTCACCTACAAGAGAAATGATCAATACGCCTACTCCAAATCCTCTTAAATTAGATGCACCATCAAAATAAAGGTCCCATGAATCCACACAATTCTGTAGTATATCTTCGTCTGGACAGGACCACACGTCTAATGTCTGAGCATCGTTGATAGGGTTATTTGCGAAAAACTCAGCAACGACGCGTCCTTTATCATTTTCAGAGGTACTTATTTGAGATTGAACTCTGAGAGCATTAAAGTCCATCTTGCCAAACGTCCGTTGAGGATGGGTTTGTCAAAAAGGTATTTGATGGGGTCCATTTTGGAGAACACCTTGACGGAGTAGTTAGGCTTTTATTGGCGTAGCTTCTTTGTTGCCCACATAAGAGCGAGGCATATTTTTTCGAGAGGTGTGTATTTAAACTCATACTCAAAGTAGCTCTTTTTTCTTTTTCGACGGTCGGCGCGAGCATAGCCCCTATGGCTGTTTCTATGACCGTGAGATATAAACCAAGAGGTTGATCTCGTTGCAGAGGCATTAGCACTGGTGGCTTAGCCAATATTTCCTTCATTTTGTCAAACGCTTTTTGGCAGTCGTCATCCCACATGGTATGGCCTTTCCTCTTAAGCATTTTGAAAATAGGTTCGCAGATCATAGTGAGTTTTGATATGAACCGGCTCATGTATTGTACTTTGCCTAGGAATCCTCTAACCTCATTCTCTGTTTAGGGTTGCGACATTTCGATTAAGGATTTGATCTTGGATGGATCAATTTATATTCCCCTCTGGCTGACGACATATCCCAGAAGTTTACCTCACGTTACTCCAAATGCACATTTCTGAGGATTGAGTTTCATGTTGTACTTGCGCATTCTGGGGAAGAACTTACGAAGGTTTTCGATATGTCCTTTCATGTCTTTAAATTTGACAATTATATCATCTACGTACACCTCTACTTCTTTATGCATCATGTCATGTAACAAAGTGGTCGCGGTACGTTGATATGTGGCTCCGACGTTAGTTAGCCCAAATGGCATAACTGTGTAGCAATATGTGCCCCCATTGGGTTTGATGAGGTTTAGTGAGGTATTCATCCGTGTCAGTATTGGCCCATATCCCGTTGACGGTATTGAGTTCTCTCAGAGTAATGATTTCGGCTTCCAAAGCGATTATTCGCTCGACTAGATCATCACATGTGGTGATCACCCCTTACATTGTAGACTCTTGAGATAGAATTGGAATTTGGGGTACGATTTCTTGGGGCGTGGCTCTTGGAATTTGTAGAGATGATGCAATGGTTTCTTGTTCTTAAACTTGTCTACTTACACTCTTAACCCATGCGATGAAGTCATCGATGGTATGAGAAATGATGGAATATCCTTCTAACATGTGAATCTCATTTCGATTGGGGAAATAAGGTGTGAACAATCCAAGGTGGATTCTTCATCTGTAATCATCACAATTCCAAAAGGTTTATGAGTATTGTTAGGCTTACCTCCACGAGGTATGGGTAGACGACCATCTTCAATCATATCTTGAAGGGCGTGCTTCAATTTGAAGCATTTCTTTCTATCATGCCGTTTGGCCCTATGATATTCGTAGTAGGCGTTCTCATCCCAGAACCTAGTTTTCTTTTCCGGATCAGGCGTAGGTCCTATGGGTTGGAGCTTGCCTTGTTTTGTCAACCTTTTCAAGGTATTGGAATATGTATCACCGATGTTTGTGAACTTCCTTTGTGGGTTTTTCTTTTTGGATGGTTCAACAAGATTGACTTCGTCGGTTTTTTTTAGTAAAGCTATAAGAACGACTTGTTGTGCCTTGGTATCCGCAACCTATCGTTTTTGGCAAAAGCCCTTTTCGGATGTCGTCATCGATTCTAGTTCCTAGCACAGTTAAATCTTTGAAAGACTTTATGTTTTGGTACCTAAGATGGCTTGCATAAATTGGTCTCAAATTGTCCACGAACCTTTCCACAAGAGTGGCTTCATCTGGACGTTCAACCAGCTGTGTGCTAGTCTTCCTCCACCTACTTAGGAAGTCGGTGAAACCATCTTTCTCATTTTGGGTAAGAACCTCTAGAGAACGCATATTGACTTGATTTCAGCATTGTCTGTTTACTGTTTGGCGAACTCAATCGCGGCATCATCCCATGTTGTAATTTTCTGCTTAGGAATGGTGTCGAGAGATGAAGGAAAGATCCTTAGGAACATCTCTGGTTTGATGCGTGTAAAAGACATGTAATCCTTAAAGGGACGGATATGATTCAAAGGGTTTTCATGCCCCTTGAATTTTGGGATGTCAATCATGTTGATATTGGTTGGCAATTGGGCATTTACCACTTCATATTTGCGATTATTCTCCCTGTATATGTCATCTCCCTTCAGGTACATTAGTTGCTCCTCCTAGTATTGGAGTCGCTTTTCACCTTCAGTAAGATTTGGTGGGGGATTGACTTCTAGTTGTCCCATAGGGGGTGGAATGTTTTTGTGTACACTAGGGTCAGGAATGTTTGCAGGAGGCAGCCTAATTTCTACGGCAACAATTTGGCCTTCAATGACATTGAGGCGAGCATAAGCTTGGTCTTGACTTTTTTGGAGACGGATGAGCGCGGCTAGGACCAGATCATTACCATTTTGCTCGGGTTCACGGCATTTTGGAAATTGAGGTAAGAGACCGAAGACGGATCAAAATGCGATCGACCATTCTAGCACACGTACTACAAAAGACCCGACTTGTGAAGTGGGACTGTGTCATGTGTTTAAGTGAGTTTTGAAAATGACTAGTTTTGAAATGTTTATCCTAGACAACCGTATACGGTTGTAGAAGTGATGACTCGAAGTGGAGAAAAGACAATTTTGACTAGACACGTGGACAAAGTTTCTACTCATTTTGCGCTATTTTAGGCCTCCTTTGAAAAATAATTTACTATTAAAAAAGGATTTTTGTTTTTGAAAAGTTCGTCATGGTTTTATTTACAAAATGGTGATCACGTATCGGTTATACACATTTATACAGGCATTATAACGGTATGCTGAGTGCATTAAAACTGTTTTGGCTTAAAGGGTGGGTTGCCATACCAAGCAGTTAAACCCAAGGTTTGTGGAGAGGTTTGCGCCAAACATGAGTAAGGTCGGTTTCTAGTCGATTTGCTTGAGTAGTGAAAGCTCTTGATACTAACATGAGTATGTACAGTGGTATGGTTGACGTCAATCGCTATCCATCCTTAGCCCCAGATAAGAATTTGGACCGTATAGACAAGACGATTGGTCGAAATGGGTTGGGTTGGACCTAGGAAGGCCGAATAAAACGACCTAAGAAGGTCGAGTAATGAAAATCGACAACTGTCTGGTACAAACTATTCCCTAACCTTGTTTATGTAACACCCGCAAATGTACCCTATTTTTATAGTAAAAATATTATACGGATACTTTTCAGCGAAATTTAGTTTTAGTTTAGAATTAAATTTTCCGTGTCTAATTTAGAATTTCCGAGTTCGTATTTGGACTTTACGCGAGATTCCGAGTATGTTACGTCTTAAGACGCTTATGGGCTTTTTCCCATATTTTTCCACGTACTCTTTCATATACTCCCTCACAACCCTAACTCTCTCATTCAATCTTAGAATCGTCACTACTCATTCATTTCTCATCTTCCTCACAACCCCAAATCCCTAGCCTCCATATTTGATCCATCTTAGAATCGTCACTACTCATTCATTTCTCGCTCAAATTCACCTAGGTTCGTCTTATTCTTTCCCTCTCATCGTCCTCTATCCTTATTGGTAATAAAATTACCGTCTTTCTCGCTTTTCAATTTATCCGTCTTTCTCAAAGGTGAATTATATTCATCTTTTATTATCTAATTGTAGGTGGTGACCTCCAAGACCCCGACAAAGACTAGTTCTTGATAGAAGAGGACATCGACGCGGATTGAAGACGCGAAACGGTAACAGTGAAGGGTTACTTGATATCATTTATGTGTTTTCTATGTTATTAATCGTATTTAGAATAGGATTAATAATCATAGGAATTGTGTTGTTGATGATGGTTGTTAGTTGATAAGTGATATGAGAATTGATGGTTTGTGATGATAAATGATGATTTTTGTAAGTTGATGACAAAATGAGGATCGCGTGCCTGAGACCAGCGAAGGACGCTGGCAGCGTCCGTGGACGCTGGCAGCGTTTCTTACTGCCAGTTTTCCCAAAGTTTAACTCTTTGAATTCTATTCCCGCCTTGGCTTTCCTTGACCCTTTAGACTTAGTTTTCTTGCATTGATGATTTGTTTGTAGCCCACTCCAAATTGTCGGGTCTCGGGTTTGACTTTAACTTTTGTTGACTTTTGGGTTTGACTTTGAATATTAATGTTTCGAATATATGATAATCCCTTCGTTTGTATCGCATGTTTTATGACGGTTTTTGGTATGTCCTACTTTGAGTCGGTTTTACAAATGTTACGGTTTGAGAACTAATTTCCTATTGTGCTTTGTACTCTCATTCCTTTGGCTACCTTCACGTTCGTAAGGCTGGAATGTCGGATTTAGACTAGGACCGTATTATTATCGTCGTTCTACCAGGAGGAAATTAGTCTACATATACAAAATGTTAATCGTGTATGCGTTCAGGGAAATGTTTATCCCGTGGATGCGATTTTAATCATTCTTGCCATGTACACGGTGCTAGTGCGTGTCATTTAGCGTGAGAGATGTCGTCAACGTATTGTACATTTGGATGTATGGTTATATGATTGATTATTCATGATCTTTGGACGACTTGGCATGGTTTGTTTGTCGAGTCTCAATCTTATCAAACTTATGCCGCTAACGGTGAGATGCAAGCCCTAGTGAGAGTGTATGGTTGCCTAAGAGTGTCTTCCCAGAGTCTTTCTATAATATGATGGTTACGGCTTTGTACTTCATGTATCGATGTTCTTATATATTGAATTGCCTATTTATCCTTCTCGTACTTCATATGTATCTCTATATATGCATGTTTCTACTTTTGTATTTCCGTTTATGTACGTTTAATGTGATATGGCTGGGAGAACCCGGAGTTACTCCCCACTGACTGTGGCATTCTTGTTTTTTATGGATGAACAGGTTGCTTGATTGGATGGCTTTTGCTTGTGGTATTTTGGGTTCGGGTGTGAGGTAGCGGGCGTTGGCCTGGATGAATCACCTCTAGACGTTGTTTTGCTAGTTTGCTATTAACTTTGATATTGGATAACATTTTGAGAGACTACGTCTCTTTGTAGTATATTTTATATTTCGGTTTGTAATTATTGACATTCCTCGTACCTTTCTAATTGCATGTGAAAAGTTTTAAAAACACCGTATTTTCCGCTATATTAATCACATGTTTGTATGTTTTATTTCCGCATTCGCGAGGGTTGTCACAGTTGGTATCAGAGCTTTATCGCTCCCGACGCACACACGTGAACCCTAAACTTTAACTACTTGACCTTGAAGTAATAAATGAGATATGGGTAGAAGTTCAGGACTTTACTTGGTAGTCTATTTGTTTATGCTAATTGATAAGATTAACTTAATTTGTTTTTATTTCTTATGAAGATGGTTAGACCTCGAGTAGTAGAGAACGTTATGCTAGAAGCTCTTACACAAGTGTTGAAGAATCAACAAGATGCGGCTATTGCTCAAGCCAACCAAGTTCCCCGTCGTAGAGAAGATAACCACCAAGGAGGCTACGCTTGGGTGGCAAGCCAAATAGCTAGGAGTAAGATTATACCTTACGGTGGAGAGCCGGACCCTACCGACTTATCGGAATGGTTCCGAGAAATGGAGAAGCAATTTGATCTATACCAAGTCCGTGAAGAGGACAAGGTGAGGATAGCAAAGCACTTCCTTGTAAGGGAAGCAGATAATTGGTGGGCGATTACTAGCGCCACCGCTACTCTTGAAGATGATTTCAATTGGGCTTGTTTCAAAGCTCTAGTTGAAGGTCGATTTTATCCCAAGGAGCTAAAGCAACAAAGGCTCAAGGAATTTATTGACTTCAAGCAAGGTAACTTGTCGGCACAAGACTTCACTACGGAGTTCAACAAGCTTGCTTATTTTGCTCCGAGGCTTATCAAAGATTTATTTAAAGAGTCCCTTAGGAGATAGAATAACCTATAAGAGATCTCATCCCCGAAAAGGTGTGTCTTTGATTTCCGCAA
>JAIUZE010018731.1:0-18591 GCA_022085475.1 Heliosperma pusillum
AAAAGATGAATAAAGTTCATCTTGAGAAAGACGGAAAGCTTGAGACGATGATTTTAACATCAATACGGATAGAGGAAGGTACGGGAAGAAGAATAAGACAAACTTACGTAAATTCTATCAAGTAACGAAGAAGTTACGTCAATTCTAAGATCGATATTCAAAGAGGGAAAGTTTCTTAAGGAAGAAGGAAGGGTTTTGTGTTTGATTTGGTGTTGAATGAAAAATTAGGTTAAGGAAAGAAGTTGTGTGAGTTATGTAGGAAAAGGTCAAAGACGGTTTCAAAGTCAAGAAAGTCAAACCCGACTCAAAAGTCAAGAAAAGTCAAACTCGACTTAAGACGGGATTTTCATGGAATCTCGCAGAAATTCCAAATACGAACTCGGAAATTCTAAATTCGACTCGAAACTTAAAATTATAAATTAAAACTTAAATTTGCTGAAAAAGTTTCGTAAAATATTTCTACTAGAAAAATAGGGTACATTTCCGGGTGTTACATTTATTCTGAATACTTCTTTGTTGGATAGCTTTATGGAACATGGCAGAGTTAGTATCTCCATTCCTAGTCCAGTTACATTTGGCTTTTTGCCTCGAAAAGTCCTCCTTATCCTGCTTTAGTAGCATATAACTAGCTCTAGTCTGGCGTTCAACATCCATAAGCTGGAAAAAGTAGGGTTAGCATGAAGGTTCCTTTGACAGGTCAACAACATCTCATAGGCCACCTCAGCATTTCTCTTTATATCAGAAAAAAGGTCTCAATCATGTTCCTTAAGTCTAACTTTTAAAGCTTTTAATTTAGAGGTCACACAAAACATAAGAGTCCCTATAACCTCTAACTGCCACCCAGATAGAACAATCCTCCTATAATCAGGGGCTTTGCACCACCTATTAAAAAACTTGAAAGGTTTAACCCTGTAAGAACTAACTCCTCTCTCCTCTATGATACATGGGCAATGGTCAAAGTCCTCCTCAGGGCCATATTTAAAAAGCATACATATTAGGATTAATTTTCATCCAACCCTCATTTCTAAGCATCGTGTCAATTCTGCTAAATACCCTGGTGCCACTGGGTTGTTTGTTAGTCTAAGTGAAAAAAATCACCTAGAGTCTTGATGTCTTGAAGGTCACTAAGACTGATAGATCTCTGAAAATGAAATATTTCAGTATCCGTAACAGGCAGACCTATCTTCTTATTAACATATCTCACATTATTAAAATCTTCAAGCATAACCCAAGGTAAATCATCGATTTACCTATTTTCAATTTAACATTAATATAAAGTTACGAAATCATAAATCATCGATTTAAAATATTTTAACTGATAAAAGTAAAAGAGAATTTTATCAAATTAACGACTTTATTAAATAACCAAGATTATAAAATCGGGGGTGTTACAATCACCCCTCCTTATAAAAAGTTTCATCACCAAAACATGAAAGCGAAAAACCAAAGTTAGAAGGACATAAATTTGTTTCTCATATTTGGCTTCCAAAACATTTACAAGGAAATGGTATTCCAAAAATAACACATTTTTCCAAAAGTGTATAAGAAAAGTTTTTGATAGCGCAGACAAGAACACTAACATTCTAAAGTAAAGAGAAGATTAAAATAAAATCATACATTGATATGTGCAGAAGTAGTTATTAGCCGTCTCCAGTAACGAGTTCTAGCATCCAACCAAACGCAGAATCAAAAATAAGAATAATATAAATTCATTTTCGAAAAATGAAAGTAGAAAAATTTATTTTTTAAACTCATTTAAAAGGATAAATTTGAAACTCGAGGTAAAAATTTAGTAATTTTCTCAAAGTGTAAACTCAAGATAACAAGTCTATGCACACACATAAAAGTAATCTGAGCATGTCAATCACAAATTTTGGGAATAAAATATACACACAGCAAGCAAAATGAAATAAATCGGTCTCTTATGGATGAAAGATCACGATAGAGTTGACAGAAAGATCTACTGATCATGCTTGTCGCAAGCCCAATACAAAGATAATTTACCCAGACTAGGCTAATAACCAATTAATGTAATTAGGGAAGTAGGGGTCGATTCTCAGGGAGATGGTATTTCCTATGGATTGTTAATCGTCTCACAATTGAGTTTTATCTAATGGTTTTCTGGGTTTTGAGGTTTTGAATTCTAAACTAATAAAGAACATAAATAAAAACAAAATAAAAGCAAACTAAAGTGAAAACAATAAAGCAATTGATGAATTAATAATAATGAGAAGCATCTAGGGAAATAGGTTCACACATGTAGATTGACATATTGATGAAATTGGATTTAGGATATGCACATAATTCATTGCGCGTTCGTAAGAATGGTGTGTTCATTACAATCATAGATCAGATGGTCTAGCAGGCTTTTAGGCGATTTACTAGGTCTTAATCCACCATGTCACACTTTGTGTATTCAATTCTTGTATGTCTACCTTGGAAACGAATTCCATACTAGTCAATGATTTTGATCAGGAATCGTCAACTATTGTTAAAGTCCAAGCATGCATAGACACAATGTTTTAGAAGCACAATTTCTTTTATCCAATTGTCATCTTTTTAATCAATCCAACATGGCTACCCTACACCCTAGAAAGATGACTACTCACTCATGATAATGTTTATGTCTAAAATGATATTAACAATGAAAATTAGGATGGACATATTTAGTTGGTTTTTGACAATAATTTAGACTCTTTATGTGGCGATAATAACGACGCTAATTGACAATCTAAGAAATGAAATTAAGATTCTAACAACATGAAAATGAATCTAAGACAATATGAATAGAAAATAACAATCAAGTAAGGAAACAATAAAGGATAATAAGCAAAGGATAAATTAGGAATACCTAGGGACGATCAACATTGAAAGTGATAACGATATTAGAAATGCCTTGCATGGAATAATCGTTCCTTGAATTACAATACTTGAACCCAACAAAGTAGATTACAAAGATTGAAATTCCTATTGATCTAAGCTAATGTTTTGATATGAAATGGACAGAAATAAACTAAGAACAAAAGACAAAAGAAGAAGATAATCTAAACTAGAAAGACTAAAACTAAAGAGAAAAGAAAAGATTATTCTAAAGAGGATTTGTAAGAAGATTGTTGTGAGTTGTATGGGATAGAGATAGAGATGGAGATGATTTGAGAAGAGGGGCTAGAGCATCTATATATAGCATTAGGGTTTCGTGGAGAAGAGGTCGGGCATTAAACACATAGGACAAAAATAGGAGGTTGAAGCCGTCATGCTCGAATCAGCAAGGATACCCGATCGGGTACACCCTTACCCGATCGGGTAAGTGGACATCTAGAAGCTCTTGACTAACATTTCATCTTCCTTTGCTTCGACTTGACTTCCATCATCCCCCTTGTCCTCTCCAATCGGGCTTGTTGATAGGGTTTGATGTAAAGCAATGAATTCTTCCGCCTAATTAAATGATCTTCCGACAACTACGAAACCGTCTTTGCTTCTTCTCTCTTTTGAATTAGTGAACCTTCTCGAAATGCCTTTGACATGGTCAAGCTTGCTTCTTCGAATCGTCGGGTTCTAGGCAAATGCTCGGAAATATAGAAAAAGGGCGTAGAAACGTCACTTTCCCTACAAAACAGGTTAGAACACAGGAATTCGCCTAGAAGACGATATTAGCTCATAAAATGGCTTAACAAAGCACAAATGACATATAAAACTAAGCTAAAATGGGGGTTAAAATCATACAAATATTCACTTATCAAACTCCCGCAAGCTAAACCTTGCTTGTCCTCAAGCAAACATAACAAACACTACCAGGACAAGGTTGCAAGCATTGGCTACTATACCATCAAGAAACAAATCTCAACGTAAAACTTTGGAAACATAATAAATCATAACCCAAAAGCAATGTGGGCAAGAATGATACATAAACATGGCTGAGATTTACATAACGGCGTAGCACAAAGAATTTCACTATAGAATTTCGGCTCTTGTATGATCTTTTGACAAATGGACTCTCACGGCACACTCGAACACTCAATATATGTAAAAGGTGATTTCTTTATGTGTAGATGTTTTTGAGACACTCACCTATCTACGACTTATGAAAATGTGTCCGCAGTCTAATATGGTAAACAATTCAAAACACAAGTCAAAGATCACAATGCACATAGAAAAGAAGCCGAAAAATAAATGAAGAAGGCTTTTGGAAATGGGTGAAAGGTGGACAAATAGTTATTGTCATGTGAAGGTTAGAATGACCTTGCAACTGACGAATGATAAATAAATACTCAATCCAAACTTTCGGTTAACTTCCCGGAAGACGGAAAACAAAACCAGAAGGAACTGATTGGCTTATTACACACGAAACACAAGGGTAAACTCCTTCTATTGATTTGACATTTTGAGGAGATACTCACAACTTCTTCTCTTATTTCTTTTTCTTTTTCTTTTGAACATAACATCACTTTTTGAACAATTTCGTTCTTCCAAATCACTTTGTCATTAAGGAACAAAATCTTCTCAAAAGAGCACCCATAGACCATAGTCTAGCTACTAGCTCAAAAGGTAGGCAGTTTTTGTATGTAGCTATTATTTTTGTGAAACATTTGTATGAAGGGGCTAATTTTGAGGGGCAATTTAAAGTGAAAAAGGCTTCAAATCTTAGTGAATCATGAATGCAATGCTTATAGAAATGAAATGAGAACCATACTTATCCGTTTTGACATAACACACATCACAAGGAAAACTACACACACCTAAATGAGACTGGGTATAGATGTACCAGTCTAAGGAGGTTCTACCTTACAATATATGCAACTTGCCAAATGTCAAGATCAAGCGTACTCATCTATAGATTCATTCCATGCCTACTGTGTACAAGACTTCCCCATGTATGCTCAATTCAATAAATATTGAATCATTATCTTTTGAAAGCTCTAAGTTTGGGAAAATGTAACATGATAGCATGCTAGACAAGCAAGCAAAGCATGAAAAACATTCAATTGTGTTCTAAATTTTAAAATCTTCTCTCTTTTATTCAAAATTTTAAAAAATGATCAACTAAAATGCAAAATGGGAAAATGCAATCCCTCCCCCAAGCTAAACATCACATTGTCCTCAATGTGAGCACAAAGACTAAACATGCAACGAGATGCTTAATGGGAAGAAAGGAAAAATGAAAGAAGAATGAAGCGTACTAGCCAGCGCATACTTCCCCAAGCTAGTCTTTTGGACTTGACAAGGAAGGTCTTTATAGATTCTTAAAAAACTCTTTCATCTGCAAAGAAATCTAACAAAACAACGTAAAAGGGAAAAAGCAAAAATAAAAATGCAAAAAAGGGAAAAACACGGGTTGCCTCCCGAGAAGCGCTTGTTTAACGTCCTGCTCGACGAATTCTTCTATGAAATCATTGGGTTGGGGATGGACGCTCCGTATAGAAAATATTTAAGCATCCGATGATAGAATTGCTATAGTAAAGTTTCACTCTGTGTCCATTGACTTTGAATTTCTCACCATTGCTAGTCATTAGTTCCACATAGCCGTACTTGCTAACATATGTGACAGTGAATGGTCCAGACCATCGTGATCGAAATTTTCCCGGAAAAATTTTCAGACGGGAGTTGAAAAGAAGTACTTGGTCACCGACATTAAATTTTTTTCTAATTATCCTCTTGTCGTGCCAATGCTTCGTTTTCTCTTTATAAATCCTAGAATTCTCGTAAGCTTGCAAACGAAATTCCTCTAGCTCGTTGAGTTGCAAAAGTCGTCTATCAGCGCTAAGCTTAGTGTCTAAGTTGAGTTCTTTGATAGCCCAGTAAGCTTTATACTCTAACTTGACAGGAAGATGACAGGCTTTTCCATAAACCAACCGATAAGGAGATGTTCCAATCGAGGTTTTGAAAGCTGTGCGATAAGCCCATAAGGTGTCATCGAGCTTATTACTCCAGTCGGTTCGAGATCTTGAGACTACTTTCTGAATAAACGTTTTCAACTCTCTATTTGAGACTTCTACTTGACCGCTGGTCTGAGGGTGGTAGGCTAATCCTCGTCTGTGATACACACCATATTTGGCAAGCAGAATGTCTAACTGCTTTTCTCCAAAATGAGTTCCTCGATCAATAATCACGGCTCTGGGTACACCAAAACGTGGAAAGATGATCTTCTTAAATTGCCGTATCATAGCTCTAGCATCATTAGTGGGAGAGGCAATTGCTTCTACCCACTTAGAAACATAGTCAACAACGACTAAGATGTAACAATTTACGTTAGAAGAAGGGAATGGTCCTTGATAGTCAATACCCCAGATATCGAATATTTCGACTTCTAATATACCGTTTTGAGGCATTTCATGTCTCTTGGATATTTGACCCATTCGTTGACAAGCGTCACAAGCCATAACAAAGTCTTTTGAGTCTTTAAACATCGAGGGCCAGAAAAACCCGGATTGTAAGACTTTGGCTACGGTCTTGGACGGACCATGATGACCACCATAAAGCAGACGAGTGGCATCCTTCTAAAACTCCTTTAACTTCCCACTGGGGGATACATCGTCTGTAAAGACCATCTGAGCACTGCTTGAAAAGATAAGGGTCATCCCAAAAAAAGAATTTTGCATCATGCAAAAAACTCTTTCTTTGGTTATAAGAAAGGTCAGAAGGTAGCTGGCGACTGACAAGAAAATTGGCCATATCAGCATACCAAGGATAAGAGTTAGCAATTGCCATTAATGAATCATCAGCAAACGAATCATTAATTGGCGTTCGCCATTATTAATACACTTGTTCTTTGTTAACATTTTGAGAGACTCCGTCTCTTTGTTATATTCCGTACTTAGTTTGCAATATTTTGACACTTCTCGTTTTATCTATCTTGCATGTATAAAAGTTTTTAAAATACCGTATTTCCGACTAGACGGGGTAATTTCATCTTGACCAACTATGATAGATGGGGTAAATCCGACTAGACGGGGTAATTTCATCATGCTTGTATGTTTTATATTTCCGCTTTCGCGAGGGTTGTCACAGTTGGTATCAGAGCTTTATCGCTCCCGACGCACACACGTGAACCCTAAACTTAAATTACTTGACCTTGAAATAATAAATGAGAGATGGGTAGACTTAACGACCTAAGGTGGTAGTCTTTGGTTTACTTGATGTTTGTTAGGTTCTAACTTGTTTGTTGATTGTGTTGAGTGATGTTATGTTTGTTTGTATCTACCGTCTTAAGGTGGATCATGTGTTACCTAGAAGAAGTATCCTCTACCGAAGATTTAAGATTGACAAGCCTAATTGAAGTGTATTTCTTCCTCATCTATGAATTCTCTCGTCCTTATTATCTTATGCTCTTTTCCTTCTATCTAGGTGCTTCTTTCCCTTCCAACTTGTTTGCCTCTTGGAAATTTCTCTTAATAGTTCCTCCTTCTTACCATTGGTATCCTTACCTTCCTCATGTAACATTTTTATGGATGTCATACCCTTTTGTTTGTGGTATATTGTACTTGGTCGGAAGAACTTTGAATTTTGTGGAATATTCGTGTTTGTTAGAACGAATTTGTGATTTGTGGAAAATGGTGTAGATCTAAATTCACCCTATATTGATGATTGGTTGTAACTCTAAGGAAAGGTAGTAAGAAAAGTTTGATGTTTTTAATGCTTGATGCTTGCCATGACTAATGTGTAGATAGTTCTTGGTATTTGATGGTGTAAGGTTCAATGAGTTGGCTATGACTTCTTAACTCATTAGTAATTTAGTCTTTTTGACTTAGAAGTTTAGTATTATTTTGTAGACCATGCTTATGATATCTCTAATTGATGTAAATAAGAGGTTTAGAATTATATCTTGAGGTGAGAAATACTTTTGAGGTTAAGTGACGTCTTGTGGTTTCCTATTGTGTGTTTGTGAGTATAGGCTTGGTGGAAAAGCTTTTGTCTATAGTCCTTTGATTTAAAGATATGATCTTATCTTATGGTATCGGAGACTCGTTTGAAGTAGTAAGGTTTCGTTGTAAGTTGAACCATATTACTTGAGGATTATAGATATGAGCGAGATTTGATGATGTGAGCTAAGATGGAAATACCTTGGGACGTTAATGATTATGTTTGACTTGAGGTTGTACTTTGTTAATAATGAACTCGTGGGCTATATGATGTTGATAATGACGTTTTGTTCGATGTTCTACCTTGTGGCCGTAGGAGTTGAAAAGAGATTAGTATGGAGAATTCCTTATTGGTTCTTCGGTTTTTGAAACCTTTGGGAATGTGTCAAATTATGGAATTGAGAGAATGTTACTATGCTTGAGTTGCAATTCCGCAATTGGGAATCCGTGTTATATGAAAGGGTGGATGAATTGGGTTGTAATCGATTTGTTAAATCTCAGTGTACCTTACTTTGATGATTGTGGTACGATGGTCCCTTGTAAGAGACCTTAGTTATTGAGAGGATTTGCTTTGCTATCGCCTTAAGTTTGAAAGGAGAAATTTGTTGGATTAAACCTTAAACCTTTACTCGTGCCATCATTCCTTTTCATTTCCATTCTTGAATGTTTTTTTTGTCAAGATTGATCTTTAAGAAATCGCATGCTCGTATCTTATTTCTTACTCGGATAGCTTCATAACGCCACTATCTGCTTTGTCTCTTCCTTGACTTCGTCATTTTCAGCGTTCCTCTCTTGTAATCTCGTGCCTTATTTATTCCCGTGTTCTCCTTGAGATTCCTTATCGTTTTCTAACTCGTTGCTCCTTCATGTTTTCTCTACTAGATTGGATATTCCGTTTGTAAGGTTCAGAGAATAAGTGTAATGTATTTTGGGATTCTTTAGCTAGAATATGTGTCTTTGGATTGAGCAAATTTCATGTTGTCTTTGATCATGGAAAATAGGACTTAAGCTCTAGGATGAATCCTAATAGTGATAATGTATCCTCTTTTGGTGGTTTTAGGTTTGGAGCTTGGTATTGTAGTGTTATTTTGAGAATCGAGTTGATCATGATAATAGTTTGTTGATGTTGAGTAGTATAATGGTTGCTTGGGATGTCATTTGGGAATTAGATGTCTCTAATTGGTGGATTCTAAAAGAGACTTTGCTTTAGGGTAATTGAGTAGGTATCCAAAGTTTGAGGAGTATTATCATAAATGAAAATCGATTCATATTGAGTTTTAGATGATCTAGATGATTTGAATGGTTGTCTGATTGCCAAGTAATTGGCCATTTATGGTTTGGAATTAGTAATTCTCTTTTATTCTTTAGGAAGCATAGTTCGAGATTGAGAAATGTTCGTTGCAAGCTTTGGATCATGAATGCTCGGTTGTTATGGATTATAGAGTTAGAATAGTGAACCCATTTATCTTGAAGATTAGTAACCACCATAGTTTGCTATCGTGACTATTTGTATTTGAGGTTTCGAGCGTAGTAATGATCGAATTAAGGATGTTATGGCGTATTAAAGAATCCTTATAACCGATAATGGATTGTGGATTTTCCCTTGTTGTGAAACTTTGGATGAGACTAGTTGGATCTTAGATAATTATGTTTGTTGCTTTAATTGGGATTGTTGTAATTAACATTTATAAAGTTTAGCGATTTAGAATGATTAAGGTGTAATTGAGGTAAATTACATTCTCTTGAGGATTAGAGTATCAGTAGAGTTAGTTCTATCGAGTTCTCGTAGATCTCCGTACTTCATTCTTGATCGATCTTAAGATCATCGCTACTCCTTCATTACTCGCTCAAATTCACTAAAGTTTTCTTATTCTTTCCCTCTCATCGTCCTCTATCTTAATTGGTAATAAAATTAGCGTCTTTCTCGCTTTTCAATTTATCCGTATTTCTCAAAGGTGAATTATATTCATCTTTTATTGTCTAATTGTAGGTGATGACCTCCAAGACCTCGACAAAGACTACTACTTAGTAGAAGAGGACATCGACGAGGATTGAAGACGCAAAAAGGTAACGGTGAAGGGTTACTCGATATCATTACGTGTTTTAATGTGTTTTCTATGTTAGTAATCGTATTTAGAATAAGATTAGTAATCATAGGAATTGTATTGTTGATGATAGTTGTTGTTAGTTGATATTTGATAATGAGAATTGATGATTGATGATGATAATTGAAGTTTGTTAATATTCATAAGTGTTGAAGTTATGAATTTCGTGCATATTTGACCACAGCCGGCCGACCGGCAACCGGTCAGGCTGGGGAGTGGCTGATGTTGAATTGTTGTTAAGTAAAATTTTAATATATATTACGTCTCAGCCGTCGACCGGCAGCCGGTCAGCCGACTGGCTGAGACACATGCCATTTTGACTTCATATTCTCGTATGACTTTGGTCCCAGCCGGGTAGCCGGCAGCCGGTCCCTTTGACTGGCTGGAACACGCTGCTCATTAAATTATTTTCAAATGTTATATAGGTGACAGCCGGGTAGCCGGCAGCCGGTCCCCTTGACCGGCTGGCACCCGTTGCCTATTCTTTTGAAAGTCTTACTTACGTTTTCATTTATAATATTTCCCATGGTTTGTTTATCGTATAAATTTACGTAATGACTTTAAATTTTAATTTTTTGAATATATGATATTCCATTCGCTTGTATCGCATGTTTTATGACGGTTTTTTATATATCCCACTTTGAGTCGGTTTTTACACATGTTTTGGTTTGAGCACTATTTGTTATGTGCTTTGTACTGTCATTACCTTGGCTATGATAAGTGAATATTTGTATGATTTTATCCCCTCATTTTAGCTCGATTGGATATGGTTTATTCACTTTAAGAAGTGGTTTTATGAGCTAATCTCTCCTTTGCAGTATTTCTCGTGCTTTAATGTCATTTGTAGGAATTGAGTCGTTTCTACTTCAAATCCCGTCATTTGAAGGAAATATGAGCAAGGAGAAGCTAAGAAGGACGATTACGTGAGGTTAAGATGACATGCTATAAAGATCTAGAGGTTTCGAGTCAAAGGGAACAAGTTTCAAGTCATTTCGAGCTCATATGCACAAGTTGCGATGGTTTTGCTATTCGTCGACGAAAGTCGTCTCAAACCTCATGCTCCGACCCTTAACCCTTAGGGACATGATCATGCCCAAATAGGGGAGGAAATGAGGCCAAAGAGGAGTTAGTTACGTCCCCGTTCGAATCTAAAGTCAATGGAGTCAAGGTAGATCAAGTCACGTACCAAGGGAAGATCAAACGAAAGTCAAGCATCCAGAATGGAACATCCCCGATCGGGTATGTGGCAAACCCTATCGGGTATGTCTGATGATGAACGCATCATCTCTTCATCTACCTCTTTTTAAAGCAAGGCTTAATGGCTTGTTTAATGGGCATGAATCCAGACACATTTGAGCAGCCTCTCAACCCTATAAATAGCCTAGCATTACTGGAGTGTAAACTACTAAGGTTCACAAGTTTTAAGTGACTTGATTAGCTTGACTCAAACTGAGAACAATATCAAGTAATAAGGGATGTTGTTTTAGAGATTGTGAGTTGTTTAACTGAAAGATTCAAGGGATATGACTTGGAGACAATCCTCTACAGCAAGGCACAAGAGGAAAGGACTCAAAGACTGGGTTTTAGAGACAGTTTTCAAGTGTTACAGCAAAGCACAAACACCCTAGACTAACCTCAACAGTAAGTAAGTGAACCACAACAAAGCACAGGTATAACTTGACTCACAATACAAGGCACTGATCAAACACCTTGGAGATGTATCGGGCTTGTTTCAAACTACAGCTCTTAGCACAAGTTTGATAACATTGAGTGATTTTCTCAAAGTTTAATTCATTCATTCATAAAAGTCTGCTTACAACAACATACAAGACCTCCTTATATAGAGGGACTGATATCTTGTGAACCATTGGATGTATGTATCATCCAAGGGCCAGCTTAGGATCTAAACTACTTCTACTGACATTAATTAAGACCCTCACAAGAGGACGAGCTTAACAACTATAAAGAACAGACACAAAACACAAAAGAAAACAGACTGAACAAAAGCAAATAAAGTAGTTTTTGGAGTTTTCCTAAAATGGAAATCTGTTGTTCTTGTTGTCTTGTGCTTTGCTCTGGGTGTTTTGTTGCTCCTTTGAACTCTCTACTCTTATGAGGACATAGATAAACCTGCCTTAGATGAAGACAAGTTGACTTAAGCAAAAGAAAACATCATCTGAGCATGTACTACCTCTGCTATGCTGTTTACTGGACTCTAGCTTTGGGGTGTCTGTTTCATGGGTTTTTACTAGACTTCAAAATGGTTTATCCTGGGCAAACTTGTAGCTTAGAGGTTTGTCTTGATGGTAAGCCATAGTGGGGGTGGTTGGGATGCCCTGGTGTACCTCCTAGAGACAGGGTTTGTTAACTGGTCTGTCTGGGCCTGAATGGCTCTGTTTCTGTTTTGTGTGGGTAATGTGGGTTGTGTTGGGGATGGGCATGGGTTGTTGAACCCTGGACTGTCTTCTTCATTGGGGTGGCTTGGCTTGGGTTGCTCTTGACTTGTCATAGCTTGTTGTTTAGACCTTGTAACTCGAGCTTCCATCTGAGGGGTCAAGCTTGTCTTGTATGTGGTTTGATCATCAAGACCCTTTGGGTGAGCTCCTGCTGCAATTACACACAACAAAACATGTACAAAACAAATACTTCTCTCTTTAGTTTAGTTTTCTTCTTTCTCTCATCTTTCTTAGTTTCAGTTTAGTTTTAGTTTTCTCTAGTTTAGTCTAGTTCTAAGTTTTCTTCAATTGTAGTGGTTCTACTTGTAATTGGAACTCAAATTTCCGGGTTTGCGTTTCCTATTCAAGTTCTTATTCCATTTCAATCTTTGCTCATCCTTTCCGGTAATCTTTATTCTCGTGTTTACATTATAGTTTCATTTTCTTTTAGTATTTCCTTTATCATGTTTACCATTCTTAGTTTTATAATCTTAGTTGCCCTTTCATTATTAATCATGCATAAGTAGTCTTTGTTCTAGGGTGTAGGGTAGCCATGTAGGTTGATTAAAAGATGATAATTGGATAAAGAAATTGTGCTTTTAAAACGTTGTGTCTATGCATGTTTGGATTGTAGTGATGGTTAACGATTTTTGGCCAAAATCATTGACTAGAATGGAATTCTTTTTCAAGGTAGAAATACGTGAATTGAATAGACAAAGCATGACATGGTAGATTAAGACCTAGTAAATTGCCTAAAAGCCTGCTAGATCATCTGATCTATGATTGTAATGAACACCTCATTCTTACGAACTCACAATGAATTATTTGCATGTTCTAAATCCAATTTCATCAATATGTTAATCTACATGTGTGAACCTACTTCCCGAGATCTTTTTATTTATTGCATTGTTACCATTTTTATTATAGCATTTAGTAATTAGTGACAAACATATGCCAATCGTACAAGGTAGAGCTCTAACCATAACTATTCACAAGTATCTCCCGTCTCCCCGAGATCGACCCCTTACTTCCCTAATTACATTAATTTGTTGTTAGCCTAGTCTGGGTTATTTATCTTTGATTAGGGTACGCGACAACCCTGTCACGCTACCTCCACGTTTCGTAGGCTGGAATGTCGGAACGAGGAGTGTATCCTTACTGCTTAATTGCATGTGTTAGTGGGCATATGACGACGTTGTTGGGAGGCGAACGCTTTGCGTTGATCGACCCGGCCGTCAAATGTTGTATACTTACGAGGTGGTGTCATTGCATGTAGCGTACCGCTTGTTATGATGCTTGTGCTCTTTTCCGCCTCTTTCGTGAAGGTTGACCGAATTTGGGGTACTCGGCGTTTAGGATTGACCGAGTCTTGGATGCGAAATGTTTATCGCATGTCGAATCGGAAAATGTGATTCCGAGAGTCTAGCCAGGTTTAGACTAGGACCGGATATTTATATCGTCGTTCTACCAGGAGGAAATTAGTCTACATATACGAAATGTATTGAATCGTGTATGCGTTCAGGGAAATGTTTATCCCGTGGATGCAATTTTAATCATACTTGCCATGTACACGGTGCTAGTGTGTGTCATTTACCGTGAGAGATGTTGTCAACGTATTCGTACGCTTGGATGGATGATTATATGATTGCTTATTTGTGATCGTAGGATGACTTGGCATGGTTTGTTTGTCGAGTTTCAATCTTATCAAACTTATACCGCTAACGGTGAGATGCAAGCCCTAGTGAGTGTATGGTTGCCTAAGCGTGTCATCCCCGAGTCTATCTATAATATGATGGTTACGGTTTTGTACTTTATGTACCGATATCTTTACATACTGAATTGTCTATTTATCCTTCTCGTACTTCACATGTATATTTATATATGCATGCTTCTACTTTTGTATTTCCGTTTATGTACGTTTATTGTGATATGGCTGGGAGAACCCGGAGTTACTCCCCACTGACTTTGGCGTTCTTGTTTTTCATGGATGAACAGGTTTCTTGATTGAATGGCTTTTTGCTTGTGGTATTTTGGGTTCGGGTGTGAGCTAGCGGGCATGGTCCCTGGATTGAAACACCTCTGGAGGATTTCACCTAGTTGCTAACAACTTTATTGTTGGATAACATTTTGAGAGACTTCGTCTCTTTGTTGTATTTCATACTTTAGTTTGTAATATTTGACACTCCTCGTATTTTCTATTTGCATGTAAAAAGGTTTTTAAAATACCGTATTTTCCGCTAATTAAATCACATGCTTGTATGTTTTATTTCCGCATTCGCGAGGGTTGTCACATGGTTTCTATATAACCAATTCTATAATGGGTTATACGATAACCATAGAGGTCTCCTAGATGCCGGTTGTCACGTCCTTACTCTTTGAGAATATATGGATCGTGTGCCACTTGAGCCAAACGCCTAATATGGCCGAGTAAGGCAATACTCGAACTCAATAACAAGAACACCAATGAGTATCACAACGATATATATTTGAGAGAGGGGTGATGATTACAAAACTTATGTAGTGCGGAATAATCGTAACATCACAAGAATATGGTAGTATATTATATATAAGAATTACAATTTATATTACAAGTATAATGTAGGGATTTACAAGGAAGAAGGATTGTAAATGTGTGACTAAAAGTGTGTGGGAAATGGTGGCCTAGGTATCTTATTTATAATGGGTGGCCTAGGGCGGTTATGGCACGAAGGGGTGCCATTCGTGCCTCTTGGGGTGTTGGCGGGTGCGAGTAAGTGGGAGGAACAAGGCTTGGTTCCTCCTTAAATGTGGCGCCAATATGGAGTGCCAAAAGGGGGATGTATGGGTGGTTATTTTAGGGGAATGGATAAGGACAAGGGTGGTTATTATAACCCTTCATGATATCCCACAATAACCACCTAGCTAGCAAGGACTAGGGGTGGACTAGGTAGTGAGCTACCCTAGTGGTCACCAAAGACTCGTGAGTTGAGCTGGACTTCAAGTCAGCTGCATTCCACTTGAGTGAGCTTGTCTTGAGCTTGCGTGAACTAGTATGAGCTTCATGGGAGCTAGCCACGACTTGATAGAGCTTGATATGCTACGCTTGAGCTGGCACGGACGTGACACGGCTTGGTGAGGCTTAGGAGAACCTCGATTTGGGCTTGAAAAAGTGCGGGGTGTGACACGGTGCTAATGGCCGATTTCAAAACAACATGGACGATGATAAGGCCTAAAACACCATAGAGGAAATAGCTACGCAAACCGCCGAGTATGGTAACCCGAGAGGAAGTGTGAGAGGTAGTTGTGATAATAGTGCTATAACTGCTTAGTTAGAGGCATTAAATGAAAAAATTGATAAATTGGAGACTTCTCGCGCATCGAGTAGTCAACAAACAGTTCATGTCATGGTTCAATAAGAGATAAATTGTGAGAGATGTGGTACCGCGGGGTATAATGCGGTTGAGTGCATGAGCACGGTCGAGCAAGTCCTTGCCTTTCAATCTTTTAAGCAAGGAAATCCGTAAACTAATTTTTATAATGAGAGAACAAGGGAGCAAGTCCTTCGCCTATCGAATTCAAAATGTTCTTAATCCTACTCCACTACTCCCTCATCAACAAGGTTCATCCTATGTGATTCCTCATAATCACAATTCTCAACAAAGCAACTACAACCGTCAGAATCAGGGAGGGAAAAACTTTCAGCAAGCTCTGCCTCAAGCACCTCTAAATAACGATAGGGCGGAATTAAAAGCCATGTTGCACCAAAGCCTCATGATAGAAGAAAAGCAAGATGCCCATATCTTTCAATTACTTGCTCACAACAAGATAGTGGATACCCAAATTGCTCAATTGGCCACTCTAAACCTACACAAGCAAGCGGGTAATCTTTCTTCTCAAGGAAACCCCCCACATGAAAAAGCAAATGCTATAACACTAAGGATTGTAACCTATTAGAAAATCTTGGAGATGCCGAGCCAGGTTAGTATTGATGAATGTGACTCAGAGACCTTCATGGAAGGAAACACGGAGACAACTCATCCCGTCGATAATAACGACGAAATAAAAAATTCCCATGAGGTTCCTCGATCGATTTCCCCCTACTCGATCCAGGCACCTTGATTTCCGCTGCACCTGTACGTAATTTAGGGCTACTCGATCGAGTAACACCTTAACTCGATTGAGTAACCCTGTTTCTGATGGGAATATTGAGAGTATGCCTAAATTATTATTCCCTTTCTTCATCGACAACGTAAATCTAAACTAGATCAACAGTTTGGGAGCTGTATCGAGGTAGTTAATAATTTTCAAGTGAGTGTGCCTTTTACAAAATTGATTACTCAAGTGTTGGCATATGCGAATTTCATGAAAGACATATTAACAAGGAAACGATCTTTTAAAGTAGTGGAGACAGTTGCATTTACTGAGGAATACAGTGTTGTGTTGCAATCTTGTTCACCACCTAAGCTTAAGGGTCCAGGGATTTTTTCTATTCCTTGTAATGTTGGTCATTTAACTATTGACAAATCCCTCTGTGACTTAGGGGCTAGCGTTAGTGTGATGTCATTTCTATTTGTCAAAATTTAAATATGGATCAACTGAATATTACAACTACGACCTTACAAATGGCTGACCGCTCTATTAAACACCATGTGGGGATTTTAGAATATGTTCCAGTTAGAGTAGGGACGACCCAAATTCCTATTATTCCAATTCCAATTGACTTCGTAGTATTAGACATGGCTGAGGACACCCAAATTCCTATTATATTGGGACGACCATTCCTTAACACAGTAGGGGTGGTCATAGTTGTAAAGAATGGGCGACTTACACTAATAGTGCGGGATGACACAATTACATTCAATCTTGATAATGTCATGACACATCCCATGTTAGAGGAGACATGTCTTATAATTGATGTTGTAGATATGACTATTGATGAAAGTCTTGCTTTGTGTTTGAATAGGGATCCATTGTAGATCGCCTTGGTTTCTAGAACTACTCAAGCTATAACAAGCTCATGGAGTCAGGAAGTGGATAATATAAAGAAGTAGTTAGTAGCGAGAGAAAAATGCAAGCTACCAAAGGTTTAAAGTTTAGGTAACCCCCCTAAGGTAACCGAGATAAAGAAACCTGAACTGAAACCTCTTCCCTCTCATCTCAAATATGTTTTTCTTGACTCCCAAGAAATGTACCCTATAATTTTCAGTGCTAGCTTATCTGATAGCCAACTTTTCGATTTACTGGTGGTTTTAAAAATATTTATAAAGGCTATAGGCTACAGTATTGACGATTTACAAGGTATTAGTCCTGATTTTTGTATGCACCGTATCCACTTAGAAGAGGACCATAAGCCTTGTTGTAGATACCTCGAATCTTCACTTTCCGCCAACCACCCAGTGATGATTGGGCCGCATGTTTGGTACGCGGAACGATTTATGACAATCCGTAAGTTTATCGTCAAGTGATAGCTAAAACACTTGTGCCTATCCCTTGGTTGTCTTCTACGTGCCGATACAGTGTTTGACAGTCATTAGAGTTTATTTGGAGTCCGGGTCAAAAACTGCTTTATTTTCTATAAACCGTCTTTTAAATTCGTGTCTGAATGCTCGAGAATATTCCGAATATTTTAATGTTTCAAAAACTTATCTTTTTTGGTAAAATATATTCATATTTTATTTAGAAAGCATTCGAAATCTACCGCAATTCCATGATATAAACGCGGAAATCTTTCTTTCAAAGTAGGAAACTGCTCGGGAAATGACGCAGCAGGAGCTGCGCCTCTTCCAAGAGTCGCAGTGCCTGTTGCGCCTCTTTCAAGAGTCGCAGTGCCTGTTGCGCCTCTTTCAAGAGTCGCAGTGCCTGCTGCGCCTCTTTCAAGAGTCGTAGTGCCTGCTGCGCCTCTTCCCAGCTCGTTTTACCTGTTTCCGGGATATTTTCTAAATTTCTTTCCGTGTTCGAGTTACTCTAAAACTCTTCGGATTTATCCCTATATAAGGAAAGGTTCGTGCTCACTTTTAAGGCACGCGAGTGTTCCGCCCTTTCTTTTCTCTCTCTTTGCATTCTAGAACTTGCTCTAAGCATTTTGACAACTACGTGCTTGATCAATCGACCACGTAAGCTCAGATCCTTCTGGGTTCCCGTCACGTTATTGCATTTGACCTACCAATTTTCAACTCAACAATAATCAATCTTAATTAATCAATCGTTCCTCTTGCG
>JAIUZE010018733.1:0-12081 GCA_022085475.1 Heliosperma pusillum
TGAGATAGAATGGTAGGATGGGTAGATTAGGATTTATGTTGTAGTCTATTTGTTTATGCTAATTGTTAGGAGTAACTTAATTTGTGTTGTCTCTTATGAAGATGGTTGGACCTCGTGTAGAAGAGATCGTTGTTACTGCCAACCAGGTCCCTCCTCATAAAGAAGACAATTGCCAAGGAGGCTATGCTTGGGAGGCTAGCCAAATTGCTAGGAGCAATATTACGCCTTATGGTGGAATATGTGTTACCTAGAAGGAGTATCCTCTACCGAAGATTTGAAAATTTACAAGCTTAATTAAAGTGAATTCCTTCGTCATCTATAAATTCTCTCGTCCTTATTGTATTATGCTCTCTTCCTTCTATCTAGGAGCTTCTTTCTCTTCCAACCTATTTGCCTCTTGAACATTTCTCTTGATAGTTCCTTCATCTTTCCATTGGTATCCTTACCTCCCTCTTGTAACATTTTTAGGGATGTCATAACCATCGGTTGGTGGTATATTATACTTAGTCGGAAGAACTTTGAATCTTGAGGAATATTAGTGTTTGTTAGAATGAAATTGTGATTTGGGGAAAATAGTATAGATCAATTTCACTCTATGGTGGTGAGAGTGGGTATCCTTGAGGAAAGTGTGGCAAGGTTTGTTTAATGATTTTAATGCTTGAAGCTTGTCATGACTTGTGTGTAAATAGTTCATGATATTCGAAGGTGTAAAGTTGAATGAGTTGGCTATTATTTCTTAACTCAGTAGTAATTTAGTCTTTTGGACTTAGAAGTTTAGTATTGGTTTGAAGACCATGCTTAGGATATGTCTATTTTGGAGTAAATAAGAAGTTTCGAATATGATATCTAACCGTCCTATGGAGCTAGTTTCGAGTTTAAATGATTATGGAAAATGGAGAATAAGTTTAGGAAGGAACTATCCTAGTGGTTGTAAAATATAAAAGCTTGAAGTTGCAATATCTTTGGAGGATCGAAATAAGCTTAATAATAGTTGTAGTTGTGGTTAGAAAATTGAGTGATTTTAATGTTACTTGAGAATTTGTTGTCGTTAAAGGTTGGACCCTAACGGGAATCAATACTCTGTGGAATTTGGATTTGATGACACAACTTGAGGAATATCGACATAAGCGAAAACTGATGTATTGAGAGTTTGGAAGAGATAAATAAATTAATTACGGTCACATTGCCCTATGTTTGGCAAACGTGAAGTGAATCGAGTTTTGTGTGACTAATCTCTTTGAGGTTTCGAGATTCAGCTTTGGAGGATGAGAGGATTCATTGTAAATAAGTTGAGGTAATGAATTTTTGGAATAAATTGGATTAAAGGATTTCATAGTAAGTCCTTTACTTTGTGGTTGTTAGCGGTTTTGTTTCTTAATTATAAATATTTTTGATGGTGATTTCCAATAATAGTTTCGATGGACCTTAGAAGATTTTTATTGAATTGGAATAATTGGGAGTTGCTACTAGGTGTGGCATGCTTATGAAATATCTTGGTAGGAATCCGATGATTGAAATGTTGAGGATATATTGCACTCCCTTGAGGACTAGTTTACTTATACAGTTAGTATTGTCGAGTTACTATCGACATTAGAATTTTCATAGAGGGAAGATAGTATTGGGGTTCATCCTTCGTTTTCTTTATTCTTTCCTTCTTTCTTTCTTCTTTCTATTCGATTTATTCTTTCGAATATTTCGTTTCTTCTATCAATTGTCATCTCGTATAGATAGGATATTAGAAGCTTTAGTTAGAAGTTTTAGGTATAGATAGTAGTGTTATTACTTTTACTATAGAATTTTTGAATTAAAAGCTTTTAGAAATGTTTTACGATTTCAAGTATTTTACCGTCAAGGAGTGTTGAGACTCGTTATTGGAGACGTTCGATAACTAGTTTTTGCATTTATTGATGCGAAAATGTATCTTTTAAAGTCTTTGATTTGGGACGTCGATGTTCTTAAACTGCAGATGAGAACTTTCCGTACCATTGATAAGACTCAGTATTTATATTACAAAGTATATTTTTAACAGTTTTGAAATAGACCTACATATATGTTACGTTCCTTCTTCTAAGTTTCGAGGACGAAACTTTTTAAAAGGAGGGGTGATTGTAACAACCCGAAAAGTACCCAATTTGCTTAAGCAATAGCTTATGGATACTTTTCAGTAGAACTTAAGTTTTTAATATAGGAATTTTTGTTCCGAGTCGTATTTTGAAATTCCGCGTTCGTATTTGGAATTTTTGAGAGATTTCATGAAAAGACCGTTTTTGGTCATCTTTGACTTTTCTTGACTTTTAAACCGTCTTTGACTTTTCCTTGACTTTTTAAAGTCGTCATTGACTTTTTATTTATTTTTAAGTCGTCTTAAACTTTTCTGAACTTTTAAGCCATTTTGCCTTTTTCCGACTTTTTAGTCGATTTTGACTTTCGTTGACTTTTCCCGACTCGTCTTGCGATTTTGAAGACCGAAATTTTATTTAAAAAAATTATATTTTTGATTTATTTTTATTTATATTTATTATGATTTATCATAATTTAATATAATTATTTTGAATTTATTCGGAATTTAAAGAATAACTTTACGGTTTTTAATCGAACGTCATTTAACTATTCCCGACGCATCGTAATGCGCGCAACAAAATCGAAACTCGACTTTGGCATGAGTCACCCGCGCGTGTCATCGCTTTCCACTCACCATTAGATATTTTATTTATTTTGATTAAAATAATCAAAATATCTAGATATTTAATTACTTTATCGATCCGTCAACGGAAATTACGCAAATCGAGCAAAAACAGACCCGATGATCACCTTACCCACACGGCTCACCCTCTCCTCTAATAGACTTTGATATTTTTATTTCTTTTGATTAATATATCATAATATCTAGATATTATTTTACTTTATCGATCAGTTAACGAAAACTACGCAAAACGCTCGAAATCGGACCCGACAAGCTCAACATCACACGGCTCCCTTACCCACTCTTAAGCCTTGATATTTTCATTATTTTTCATTTTAATATCATAATATCTTGATATTAACTTTATCGTAAATTATATTAAATCGTTTACCGTAAAATAATTATTAAACGCGAGTCAATTACGGAACAACAATTTTAAAACTCAACACCTTTATTTGTCTATAAACTCACGTCCAACTCCACTCCACTTTACTCACAAACACCTTTTCACTTTTCAACAAATCAAATAAAGATCAAAATATCACTTTCTTTAATCGTTCTTCGTGTTCTTCATCGTTCATCAATTGTTCTTCATCGTTCTTGAGCAAAACCTCCATAAATCCTTCATTTCTTAATTAAATCCTTCCTAATTTATATTTCTAGGATCTCCTCTTCGCTCTCCATCTTCTAGTACGTTTTAAATTCAATTCCGTCAAGATCGTTTTCAACACTTTAATTATGAGAATTTTAGTTTAAGTTCTAATAATTGTTTTTCTTGTTATTTCTTATAGGGGAAGAGTTTGAAGACGAATTTGGGGACTCTTATATTTTGGGTGAAGACTAGTAGAAGGGTTTTCTTAATTATTACTTCTTATTATTTTGTGCTAAGTGGGTTTTGCTAGCTAAGGTAACGATTCCGTTTTACTCGACGAATTAATGTCACATAGCCTTAGTTTGTTTTTGTAGTCTTTAGTTTTGGCTCATGTTATAGTATTTAAGAATTAAGTTAGTAACATAGCCTTTAATTTAATTTATTTGGATTTTGGTGCATCTTTATTTTTGGTTCATGTTTTATGATTTATGGATTTTTAGTTAGTAATATGTTAAGTAGTAATTATTATGTTGTTTTATGATTTTTATGTTGTATGGAAGTTTTTGTGATGTTTGATGATTTTTGATGATTTTATGTTGTATGAATTTTTATGATGATTTAGTGTTCTTGATGATTTTTAAGTTGTAGTGAATTTTTATGTTGATTTATGGTTCTTGATGAATTTTTATGGTTTTTCATAAGTTATGATTTTTATGTTGTTTATGAACTTTTAACAAATTTAGTGTTCTTGAAGAATTTTAATGATTTTTACTAAGTTATGATTTTTATGTTGTTTATGAAATTTTAACAAGTTTAATGTTCTTGACAAATTTTGATGATTTTTAATAAGTTATGATTTTGTATGAATGTTGTTAAAATGGTTGTTTGATGATTAAAAACATGTTGGAAGTGATTTGATGTTGTTGATGGTGTGAACCGTGAGGGGAGGACTGAACCGGGTCCAAACCAGATCGGTCCAGGCCGGTTCAGACCCGGTCTGGGTTGGTCAAGGTGGGTCCGGGTCTTGGTCGTTGGTTTGTGTCGATGTTTGATTGGTTGGTTGTTGTTTTGACGGGTTTTAAATATGTTAAGCATGCGGGAAAATATTAGAAATCGGTTTTAGTAAAAATTGTAAAATCAGCCATTTTAGCCCAAAACAGGCCGTGGGGCCCATTCAGGCCCATATTGGGTCCGGCCCATTTCAGCCCGTGGGTCCCACCTTGGGACTCGTGTCGGTTTTTGAGTTATCGTCATTTTTATCGTGTTTTGTAATATTTAGCAAGCGGGAAATATTAATAAGTAAAATATTTAATTAAAAAGGTTTTCATAAAAAAAATTAATATTTCTCACATGTTAGAAATTATAATACGAGTTTATAGTTTAATTTTCTATCCTTGTAGTCAATCGGGTTTTCGGAAATGTTTAATATGTCACATGTTAGAAGTTTTAATGAAATAACATGTATTGAATATGTTGATTTTCATGTCTATGTCTATGTGATAAAGACTCTGTTTCTAGCCGGTTTGATCCAACGGGTTGGGTCAAACTAAGATCTAGTCAGCCCCGATTTGACTGATGACCCGTCGCGGGACTCGGGTCGGGGATTTGTCTTCAAGTATGGTTGTATTTAATTAATGAATTAGCCGTAGTAGATATGAGGCGATATGATATTTGATTATTATTGATATGCAATTAGTCACATGATAGAATGTTTTCCTGTGACTGATTTATTATATGGTTGGTGTCGTGTTGACTAAGGACCCATAGAGAATTATGGATATATGGCGTCTTGACCATTCTAATTCTAAATGAGTAGCTTGGACCATGACATTGATAGGCTCGTACTATCTTTAACGAGCATATGGAGTTCACAGCTTGATAGCTTTTGTGTCCCGGCTTGGTGGGTTTATATCCAAGTCGGGGCATGGCTGCCTGATCCGGTTTGGGACTGGAGTCAGCTTAAGTACTAGCCATCTCTGCTTAGGGGGTCGCCTAGTAGAGTTTCTCATAGACGGTTATGTCATGGGA
Source organism: Heliosperma pusillum (assembly GCA_022085475.1). NCBI lineage: Eukaryota > Viridiplantae > Streptophyta > Magnoliopsida > Caryophyllales > Caryophyllaceae > Heliosperma > Heliosperma pusillum. Next base: position 5,304 of record JAIUZE010018733.1, read on the forward strand.
CGGGGAACGGAATAGCTGTTGTCGCTAGGTCTGATCCGTCTAGGACTAGGATGTTTTCCTACCTTGTGGTATAGCCTCGAGTTACAGAAGTCTTCTATTGACTGTCCTGAGAACTTATGCCTGTTTGTAGACGTATTGGTCTTTCATGTATGTATGATTCTATGAGTTCTAGAAGGTGAGATGCAAGCCGGCTAGGATTGATAGAGTTTGGATTACCGATTGTTAACTGATTCACATGATTACGTGTTGATTGGGGTTTGAGTGTATCACGGCCATGTTTCTGAGAGGAACCTCTGCGCTAGCATACCAGCTTCCCTACCTCGAGTTATAGTTTATTATCGGTTTCACATGATAGCTTTCACATGCTAGGTTATTTGTTAGTTATCTGTTTCATAACATGAAAAGCATATCATATATGTTAAAGTTTTGTATTTTCAATATACATTGCTTTTATGTTATTCATGTTTCATTAAACTCGACTTTTCGTGGCTGGGAGAACTCGGAGTTACTCCCCACTGACTGTGGCTTCCGTGTTTATATTTAATGCGGTCGAACAGGTGGTGTTGCATATTTGGGGTACATGGACGAGCTAGCGAGCGACGTATTTACCTTGGACCTATATTCGGTTCATAGTTTGTATATTATTATACACTCTTTTATTTCCGTATTTATACGGGAGATATGTCTCCCGTCTTGTATATTTCTTTTGTAGAATATTATTTCCGTTTTGTAATGACCCTTGTTATTTATGACACCCTTCGTTATGTATTAAATTATTTTTTTCTTTCCGCAAATTTGAGGGTGTCACATCCGACATCTACGTGCTTGATCAATCGACCACGTAAGCTCAGGTTATTCTCGGTACCCGACACAGTGCATGAACGACCAATTTGACCACTACACAATCAATTAATTTAATCAATCAATTTAAATCATCTAACGAGGGCACTTTCTACGTACATTCGAGTCGAGCAATTAGTAAACGTTAACTTAGGTAATCTCGTTTCGTCAAACATGCAAGTCTAAGGGTGTAAATCGAATCTTTTTTATTGTATTATTTATTTTTCGCTCAATTTATGTAAGATTCACGTCATAGGTAAATTCAAAACCGATTTAAAAAAAACCTTTTCAGCAGACATCAGACGTCCAGAAGAAACGCAGTCGCAGCTGCGCCTCCTAGAAAGATCGCAGCGGATGTTGCACCTCTTCCAGAGGCCGCTCTGCTTCTGCTCTTCTTCTTCTTCTTCTTCCTCTGTTTCCTGCGATTTTGTTCTTTTTCTTATTTCTTTTTCTTCGTACATGTAGATACCTCGATCTACAGATTCCGCCAACCACCCAATGATGATTGGGCCGCATGTTTGGTATGCGAAATGATTTATGACAGTTCATAAGTTTGTCGTCAAGTGATAGCTCAAACACTTTTTTCTACCCCTTGGTCGTCATCTACGTGCCGCTTTGGCCGTTTTGACAGTCATTAGAGTCATTTTGGATTCTGGGTCAAAAACAGCTTCATTTTCTATAAACCGTCTTTTAAAACCGTGCTTGAACGCTCCAGAATATTCCGAATATTTTAATATTTCAAAACTTATTTTTCTTGGTAAAATATATCCGTATTTTATTTAGAAAAGAATTTGAAATCTACCGCAATTCCCTAAAGAAACGTTGAAATCTCTCTTTCAAAGTAGGAAACTGCCTCTTCCAAGAGTCGCAGTGCCTGTTGCGCCTCTTCCCCAGCTTGTTTTGCTTGTTTCCGGAATATTTTCTAGATTTTTTTTCCGTGTTTGAGTTATTCCAAAACTCTTCGGATTTCTCCCTATATAAGGAGAGGTTCGTGCACACTTTCAAGGCATGCGAGTGTTCTGCCCCTTCTTTCTCTCTCTTTGCATTCTAGACCTTGATATAAGCATTTTGACATCTACGTGTTTCATCAATCGACTACGTAAGATCAGATCCTTTTGGTTTCCCGTCACGTTTTGCATTGACCTACCAATTTGACCAACTACACTTAATCAATTTAAGTAATCAATTTGTTATCCTCTTACGAGGACACTTTCTTTGCATTCAAGTCGAGCTATCGCTAAAACGCCACTTAGTTAATCTTGTTTCATCAACATGTAAGTCTGAGGGTGTTTAATCCGGTCTTTTCTATTTTATTTTGTATAAATTATTGAAGGTTTATGTCGGATTTATGTCGAAATTTTTTTCAAACCTTTTCTTTAGTCTTTCGTTATTTCTTTTAGTCGTATTTTTATTCTTATTACATATTATTTACGGTAAATTAACGTGGTACCCCTAAACTTTGTCATTTGCACGTGGTATAAATTTTGTTAAGTTTCTGTACATAGAAACCTTGAGATTTGATTTTCAAGTATGACATGCTCTTTTTATCGTTCTTAGAATCTACAATTGACCATAAATCGTAGATCAGAAATCAGAATTTGACGAAAAAAATATATAATTGATTAATTCTCCGAGATCTATAATTTCATCAAACAAAAAATGGATAGGTATGAGACAGTTGTCGATTTTCATTACTCGACCTTCCTAGGTTTTTTTATTTGGCTTTCCTAGGCCTAACCTAACCCTTTTTACCAATCATTCTGTCTGGACGGTCCAAATTATTATCTGGACCTAAGGACGGATAGCGATTGACGTCAACCATACCACGATATTTACTTATGTTATCACCAAGTGCTTTCACTACTCGGGTGAATGGACTAGGAACCGGCCTTACTCATGTTTGGCGCGGACCTCCCCACAGACCCTGGCCTTAATTGCTTGGTATGGCAACCTACATATTAAGCCAAAACCCTTTTAAATGCACTCAGCATACCGTTATTCTGCCTGTTTAAATGTTTATAACCTTTACATGATCACCACTTTGTAAATAAACCACGACAATATTATAAAAATCAAAATCCTTTTTAAAACTGTAAAACATTTTCAAAGGTGGCCTAAAGTAGCGCGAAATGAGTCAAAATGTCTAGTCAAAATCATTTCTCCACTTCGAATAAACACTCCTACAACCACATTACGTTTGTCCAGGACAAGCATTGTTTAAAAAAAAAACTAGTCATTTTCAATACTCACTGAACACAGTGGCACATTGCCCCTTCACAAGTCGAGTCGTTCTCCACTTCGAGTCGTCACTCATTTCCAAATTAGTTATTTTCAAAACTCCCTTAACACAGTGGCACACTCCAAATTCAGAGAAACATGTCTTTTTGAGTAAGTGTGATACGATGGTCGATCGTTAACTAATTCGTCGTCGGTCTCTCGCCTCAGCTTCCATGATGTCAGAAGCTAGTCAAGAACTATTCGTGCACCAAACGAGAATGGTAATGATCAAATCCTATATGCGCTCATCTATCTCCAGGCAAGTCAAGACAAAACTTATGCTCGCCTCAATGCCATTGAAGATCGAAATGTCGCCATAGAAAATAGACTTCCTCCTCTATAAATTCCTCAGAGTGTGCATGGTAAATTTCCACCTTTCATGGGACAACCAGAAGTCAATCCTAAGCCGGTTCCTACCAAAGCTGAAAAACGACTCCAATACTTGGAGGAGCAACTAATGTATCTCAAAGGAGATGGCATTTATAGGGAGTAAAATCGTAAGTATAAAGCGGTGAACGCACAATTGCTAAACAACTTCAACATGACTGACATCCCAACATTCAAGGGACATGAGAACCCTTTTAATCGCATTCAAATCAATAAGCGCACTCTAGAAGTTGTTACCCAAAATAAGAAAGAAGGATTCACCGACTTCCTAAATAAGCGAATGGAAACTAGCACACAGCTTGTTGAACATTCAGATGAAGCTACTCTAGTAGAGAAATTTGTGGACATCTTGAGACCCGTTTATGCAAACCATCTGAGGTACCAGAATAAAAAGACTTCCAAATATTTGACTATGCTGGGAAAAAGAAGTGAATACGATATCCGAAAAGGACTCATGTCCAAAATGGTAGGTCGTGGGTATCAAGGCTCAACGAGGCGTTCTTATGGCTCCACCAAAAAACCCGATGAGGTTCAATCTGTCGAATCATCCAGAAAGAACAACCCAAAAAGGAAATTCACCTACCTTGGCGACACATATTCCAATGCCTTGGAAAGATTGATACTACAAGGCAAACTACAACCTATAGGACCTACACCTGACCCGGAAAAGAACGGTAGGTTCTGGGATGGAGACGCTTATTGCGAATATCATAGAGGCAAAGGACACGACATAGAGCAATGCTACAAGTTGAAGCTGTTGGAGTAAGTGTCCTCCACAATAGTGCATTTATATAATAAATCTCATTTGGAATATACGTGGCATGATTAGTATATTTTGATACTCCACGTCAGTTGATTAACGTAAATCGGTAACGCTCGGCTGACTAGAGTTTGACGTTATTGTCGTATGACGGCGGTGATCAACTGATCCCTTTAGGTCACACCTATAGGATGAGACCCAAATAGAATACTAATTATTTTTTTACGATACAGTTTAATTAGGGCTTTACATATATTTGATATGTACGAGAGTTATTTATTGGAAATTGAGTTAGGAGCTCATTCCACTTAAGTTTATTAGTCATTTCTACGATAACTGACTGAATAAATTTTACGTTTTATTTTAATACGATTAAATAAGACTTAATTTAGTGATTAATTATTAATTCATTAAATTAGTTGAGGTTATGTATATATTTGATATGTACGTTTTATTTTAATACGATTAAATAAGAGTTGTAAAATAAATTAACTGGGCATTGTAGGACCCATTATATATTGATTTAATGGTAAAATATCACTTAAAAGTTAAGTATATATTTGAGTCATATAATTGTTATATGATTAAATTAACACTTAATTATACAAGATAAAAGCATATGATTAATTAGTATTTGGGGGACAAATATCAAAAATCAAAATGGACCATTTTGAGCCATGTGAGCCCGGTCATGGTAGTAGTAGTAGTTATGATAATTGTTCTTGTTTATGCAAACAAGCAACCTTATGATAATGACATATCATGCATTCCAAATCATTACATACACTACCATACTCTACTACAATTGCATGTGAATTAAATAGCAAAAATCAAAGGCCACATGGACACAAGAGGTCCGGCCATTATGTCCTTAAAATGGACAATGGTTGTTCATTTTTGTACAACTTGATTTTTTCTTATTTTCACTTCTCTTTATAAACTCAACTTTTCTCTAAACTCTCTTATACACTAATATTCTCCACATATTATTAGTGTAGTAATACAATAATATTAGTGGTATTTTTTCTTACTTATTATCTAGTTAATAATAAGGTAAGATTATTTGGGTTTAATCTTGGGTGCAACTAGAAGGAGACCTTGTACTTTGGAGGTTGTTTTATGGAGGATCATCTATCAATTTCATACTCAAGAACAATAAGAAAGAGTTCTTATTGTGCCCATATTGAACCGAAAACTCCCAATGTAAGGATGTTTTCGTCTTATCTTTTCTTTTATGCTTTTATATTTGCATGCATGATAACTTGATCCTTAATCATTAAGTTAATGTAATTTAATGAACTAATTAGAGGATTCTAATTAGAGTTCGAGGACTTTCATGTGGTATCAGAGCTCAATTGTTACATGCATGTCGATTTTAAGCATTAAAATCGAGTTATACAATAACTTGGGTAAATCTGAAAATTTGTGTTAAAAGTTGGTTTGCACCAAATTTTTGATTTGCATGCATACCTACTGACCTCGAAATGGTTGTGGTCAAATTTGGTGATTTTAAGGATTCATTTGCTATTTATTTTTATTTATGGCTTTTAAACAGAGTTAACATGCATTTTATGAGTTAAAAGTTAACTAAAAATAGTTGCATGTTGATTTTGGACATGAATTTTTTATTTGATCTCACATGCATGTTGTACATACTGTATGTGAAATTTCGTGACTTTTAATTAAGTTTTGCATGATTATTGATTTTTATAAGATAAAAGTCAATAAAGTGAGATTATTATGTTCATAAAACTGAAACTTCCCTTTCGGGTCTTGAAATTTTTTGGTACATTTTATAATCTGATTTATATCATCTTGGTGAAATTTTATAATTTGTTTCACTATTTTACTTTATTTAATGGTTTTTATTTGATAAAATTTTTGAATATTAAGTTATTTGTTCATAAAATTTATTTAAATTTTTGGGCAAATGTTTCTGGTTTTTAGAGTTCCTGGAAAGGTTCCAGAATGTACAAAATTTTTGGTTTCAAATTTTTATGAGTTTTATATTTTATTTTGGGTTTATTTCATAAATGTTATGATTAAACCTCTATATTTAGCAAATACGATCAATTCGAACTAATTAAATGCAAACAAAGTTAGTGGGGACTAATTTTGAGTTCTAAATCAGTTTAGATAATTAGTTTGACCTTAAATACGATTTAAGTGTTGATTAGTGATTTTTAATGGTTAAAAATCCATAAAACCGAGCTTGAATGAGCATGATAAGTGTTAAGGGCAATTTTTGCATATTTTTTTTTTCATTATTTTATTTATGTTGTTATGGTTAAATGAATGAATGTCATTTGTTTAAATTTTAATGCAAGTTGTACCTAGTATGACCTAGATTATTTTAATCGGTATTACCCGTAATGTAAGGGAATACCGATTCGGTTGTAATTTTATTTGCGATCTCGTATCGCCCTTTGTAATAATTTAATTATTTTATTTTATAGTATAAATGTATAATAGGAATTTGTATATTTGTACATTTGTAATTATTTTTATGAAGAC